>APFE031683949.1:44487-112702 GCA_000404065.3 Pinus taeda
GCCTCATACATCTGCTCTTCATGTCAAACTTCAAAAAGAGAGAAAGTCACTTAAAAGCATGTTTATCTCTGGGTACGCAGGTTCTCTCTACCTTGCCTGAGTGTATGCATCCCAAACACACTGTACCTGCGTACTTGTACGCTCTGTAAGCCAGAGGATGGGTGCGTACCCCTGGAAAGGTCAAAAGGCGCGAGTTTCATCTTTAAAAAGTTACTTGTGGTCACTTCTAGAGCCTTCTAGAAGAGTGTTTGACGTGTATTGAGCGCCTCCAGATGGTTCATGCGCTCCTATGATAGAGGAACTTATCCCATCAAGAGAGGAGCTACCCCATCCAAAAGAGGGAGTATCCCATTGATGTTGGAACTGAATAACTTCCTCTAGAACACTATAAATACAGGCCTTGGGCAGAGGAGGGGAGGTTGAAGCTAAATTCCAAAGGGTAGATGTTGCTGGAATTAGGACTTCCTTTAGAAGCTTGTGAGGAGAGATTACAATCCTTTCTTGTTTCATTTGGAAGTGGGTGAGCTTGTCAAAGTAGAGGAAATCTCTTGTTGGACCCTGTGAGGAGCTTGCACAACACCAAGGCTCAGGTTGTAATGGTTCCTTTTTTGTTTCCTTAATACAAATAAGTCCATTCTTCTCAATGATTTGTTGTTAATGAATATTTCATGTACTCCTTGGTATATGTGATGAATATGCTTTGTTTTATGAAATATTCAGGTGTTATGTAATCGTTTGCTTTGTTAGTGTATGCAGGTCTTAAAAAAGTGAAGGAGGAGCTCAACTGGATCAGCAAGGCTGGACTGCTACAACAAGCGTTGGACCTAAGGTAAGATCAAAAAACACTTGGTTTCTCATAAGATAATGTATATTTAGAGAAGGATTGCTCTTACTTGTTCTGTTTGTCACTAGAGAGTCTTAGACTCCTAGGGAGGTTAGTTTTGTCAGCAAAAATAACTCTTTCCACATGACAATATGTATAAATATACATAATGTACAAAGAATCCATTGCCTAGCTGCTACTTAAGCAAAGTACTTCTTAAGGTAGAGCCCCTTTCGGGGTTCCGCCAATTTGTTTCCTTCGAAATCGATTAACTCATATGACCCTTTTGTTAAAACGCGTTTAATTATGAAGGGACCGTACCTCATAGGTTTGAATTTTCCTGCCCCCAAGGTGTCCTTATCTTGGTCGTAGACCAAGATGAGGTCACCTTCAAAAACGACACGAGGACGAACAACTTTGTCATACTGGGTTTGAACCCTTTTCTTATGAGCCTCATTTTTTGTGGCTTCATCTCGACACTGCTCATCGTGATGTTCCAAGTGAAGGAGGCACTCTTCGAGACCAAAGGTCTCTGGGAGGAGCTCAATATCTAACTTAAGAGATGGAATTTCACATTCAACAGGAAAGATAGATTCCAACCCATAAACTAACTGAAAAGGTGTAAAACCTGTAGCAGTCTTGAGAGAGGTTCGGTATGCCCATAGAGCCGGATACAACATAAGATGCCAATTGGATCTATTTTTATCAATTGTCCTTTGCAGGATCATCTTAAGAGTTTTAGTTACTGCCTCGACCTGTCCATTGGCTTGAGGATAATAAGGAGACGAATGTTCCTACCCGAAACCTAGCTTGAGAGCCAATTCGAACATTAGTTGATTCTGGAAATGACTGCCATGGTCAGTGACAATCTCTCTTGGGATACCAAACCTTGAGATAATTTGATTAAAAAGGAACAATGCCACTGTCTCACTATCGTTCTTATAAGTGGGCATGGCCTCGGCCCACTTTGTTAAGTACTTGACGACCACGATAATATACTTGTGATTCGCTGTTGAAGGCAGATGACAAGTCATAAAATCAATACCCCACTTAGTAAAGGGACCGACAGTGACAATGGGAAAAAGAGGAGCTAGATGTGCGCGCATCTTCCATGTATAAACTTGGCATGGGTGACAGCGATTGACCACTTCAACACAATCTTTGAAGAGCGAATGCCAAAAATAGCCGACACGCAAGATACGCTGGGTTGTAGCAAGCCCTGATAGATGACCACCACAAGCGCCGCTGTGGCAATCATTTAGCAAAGACTCTGCCTCCTCTAAGGCTAAACAGCGCAAGGATTGAATCAACCCCTCGACGATATAATGTATCAGCAATAATGACGTAACTTTTAGCGAGGTGACGTAATTTGCGACGTTCATCCTTAGAGAAAGCAGAGGGAAACTTAGAAGTCTGGAGATAAACAATGATATCTCCATACCAAGGGTCGAGTGAAGAGATGAGGAGTAAATGTTCATTGGGAAAACTTTCCTCATAAACAATATCCTCTCCACAAGGCAGCTTAGAAATTAGCTCGGCAGAAACCATAGATTTCTTGGACTTAGCGGAAAAGAACTCGAGATTAAATTCTTGTAGAATGACAATCCATCGATTATATTTGCCCCCAATTACTTGCCTACTGAGGACAAACTGAAATGGATTGACTGCTGCCAAGACAAAAGTTTTTCGTAGCAGGATATAATGACGGAGCCGTTGGATAGCATGGACAGCTGCCAAGACCAACTTCTCGACTGGAGAATAGCGAAGTTCAGGACCTATCAAGCCTCGGCTCAAGTAATAAATCACGTGCTCTGCAAGAGCATCATCTTCCTGAACGAGAACCATACCAATGGTTGATTCTGCTACAACGAGATATAAAAGGAAGTCCCTACCATAATCTGGTGGACTCAAAAACGGGGCAGAGACTAATGCCTTTTTCAAAGCATCAAACGACTGCTGCGCAAAGTCATCCCATACGAATGGAACCCCTTTGCGGAGCAAATGCATAAACCCTTTAGTGATCTCGGCATAGTTCGCTATAAACCATCTTAAGAAATTAGCCTTCCCTTGAAGACTTTGAAGTTGTCGAATGGAGGACGGGGGAGGCAACTGGACTATTGCCTCTACCTTGAAGGGATCGACTCTAATCCCTTCATTTGACACGATGAACCCTAACAACTAAACGGATGTAACCGCGAAAACGCACTTGTTCGGATTCAACTAGATTTTATAAAAACAACATCGCTCAAAAACCATTCGAAGGTGACTGGGATGATCAGTTCTTTTTCGAGAACGAGTAGCGAGATCGTCCAAGTATGCTTCGATGATATGTTTGATGTCGTGGAAAGCATATGACATGGCCCGCTGGAATGTGGCTCCAGCATTTTTGAGACCAAACGACATCTTTCTGTATGCAAAGGTACCCCAGGGACATATAAAAGTCGTCTTATGTTGATCTTTAGGATGGATATAAATTTGATTATAACCAGAAAAACCGTCCATGAAGGAAAAAAACTCATTACCCACACACTCGTCAATAAACTGGTCAATGAATGGCGTGGGGTAATTATCTTTCGGACAAGCTTTGTTTAAGTCCCTAAGGTTGATGCAGACTCGGATTGTTCCTTGCTTTTTATCTACAGGGACTAGGTTAGAAACCCAATTGGTAAGGGGAATAGGGTATATAAAACCCGCCTTGAGCAGCTTCTCTACTTCGGCTTTAATGGTTGCCGCTTTCCTAGGATTAACTGGTCGAAGCCTTTGACGAACCGGCTTAGTGTTTTCATACGTCTTGATCTCATGCTAAACTATAGAGGTATCAATGCCAGGCATTTCCTCATAAGACCAAGAAAATACATCTCGAAATTCTTTGAAAAGTTCGGTGTAAATTTGCACCTCTTCAAGGGAACATTCAATTTCGTTGAAGAGATTCTCAATCATGTTAGGGTCCCTAAAGATGTTTATAGACATCATTTCTGAGATCACCGACATGTTACCTTTGGCACGAAAGTGTGCTGGAGCCAAAGGATTTGATATATTACAAACATCACTAGTGAATAGCTTCGAGAACTTAGCTTCCACTTCCAGCAATGGAGGAAGGAAATATGAACGATGGTGTAAGTCTTCCCAAGGTCAATCTACACCCATCATCACTTCGAGGATTGCTTCTTCAGAAGGTAAAACCATATCTAAGCAGTCCAAGGCGGAGGTGGAATCAAAGGCCCAAGCCGGGGCCACATAACCCTCAAACTCCTCTTCAGAAGAAGGAGTAGAGTAGTCATCTGTGGAGTTAACGATAGACTGATATCTAAGCTCAGCCGTAGACATAGAGGATGCCATTCCATTTACTTTTCCTTTAGCTAATGTGGTTGTAGGTGAAGGCAAGGTCCAAGGGTCTGAAAAATAATGAGTTCGAAAGAACCCTTGTCGAGGAAACTCCTTGGATGATGAAACGACATTGATTCGAGTGATAGGAGAGGGAAACGCAAGGGTACCCATCAATGAGGAATACATCCCAACTCCTAGATTCTCAGTAGGCAGGCGAGGGTTATCCACTAAGGGGACAGTAGAGTCAGAAGTTGCTTGAGGATCAACTGGACAATAATCCAACTGATCTACCTTAACAAGTTTCCCTTCATGAGGAAAGCAGATGACACGAAATAGAGTCAAAACAACGGCAACCATCGCGTATACCCAATTCCTTCCTAAGAGGATATTATAGTCTAGGTTAGCATCTATGACCTCTACTTCAACATTGATGACCTTTCCTCCAACACATATAGGAAAGGTTGGGATAATCCCATGCGGCTTGTGAGAATTCCCGTCAAACACAGTCAAAAGGGTGGGTGAAGGAACAGTCGAAGGAGATCCAATGGCCTTCCAGCAAGACATCGACATGATGCACGTGGAAGCTCCCTCATCAATAATGGTGTGAAAAATATTAATCTTTAGGTATGTATAATTTATCTGGAAAGCCATGTGATGAGGGAGTCGCTTTTTGACGTTTAACATGTCAAAAGTGAGCACTAAAGAATTGGTTGGATCAACTACCCCAATTGCCGAGAGTAAAGCACTTCGCTGAGCTGGAAACGACTGGAGAACCTCTAAAGCCGACATGGCACACGGACTTTGGGCCAGATCCTCCACAATGGAATAATTCTGGGCAGCCCTAGCATTAGGATTGATAGTCGCACGTTTAGCGAAACATTTCGGTATCCGTGGTATAGTCTCAACAGGGGGTCGCTCAATATGAAGGTTGGTATTTCCGAGAGCAGTTTTATCGTTGGAAGTTTTGTCTTCACCGTAATCACGTGACTGAGTAGCCACATGTACATTAGAACCCATCATGAAAACGTTTGATGATTTTTCCCCTTCTTGGTTGCCCCCTGAGGAGGTACCAGGATTTGAACTTATGCCAGCAAGCAATTGCTGCCCTTGTGGAAAAGGGTTGGTTAAAACAGCTTGAGAACTAGAAGCCCCTTGCTGCCCTAACAAGTGCTGAGCATCCTGAATCTTCGACAGAGATGAGTTAAATGGTCTCCTCTACACAACTTGCATGGAAACTTGACTTTCTTTTTAGACTCATTTCTACCCCCACCAGCATTATTGCCGATTTATTTGTGTCAGCCTTCCCATTGTGATTCTTTTTCTTACGTCGTCCTTTCTTTTTCCCATTGGAGTTTTGATTTCCTTTGGGGTTATCAAATTGGATGGCATTAATCGAAGAGGGTTGGGAAGACGAAGTAGTAGATGATGTGACTTGGTTATTTAAAACAGTTTGTAATGACAACTACTGCAATTGGCTCAACAAGTTCATCGCATTCGTGTCTACCTATCCAACAATACCATCCCCATGGGGACCTGGCTTCGACTTAGCTATGTCAACCTTTGACCCAGGAGCATCTGGCAAGTATTTTTGTAGGATCCCAGACTGAGAGTAGATCAATTCTAATTGCTGGGCCCTAAAAATGGTTTGCTCCTCGGAGTAAACTCCGGACATCGAGACATCCTTAGAGATATCAGGTTGTAAAGATTTTAAAAACCATTCGAGAGGGTACTCCGGAGGGATTTCAGATTTTATGAGCCTCTTTCTCCATCTCCATTCCTAAATATGGTCAAAAATGTGAGTTTCCGTGTCCTGACGAAAATTGGCCAGAAGTTCAATTTTGGCGTCATAACAAACACGCAACTGGAAATGATTTAAGAAAATATTCGCTAATTCGGTAAAAGATGTAAAGCTGCCCCTTGGAAACTCTATATACCATTTGGCCACATTACCAGTCAAGGTGTGCTGAAAAAGTCTCAACCTAACTGAATCATCAATAAGGGAGTTCGACGAGCACCACAAATTGAATGTGGTCACATGGTCACCCGGGTCCTCATCACTCTTCCCTTCGAATTTTGGAATGTCTGAAGGAAGTTTGGTTGGGACTAGAGGCCAGGCCGGATTATATCTGATTGGATCATTAGTTAACTTTGTGAGGTCTGAAAAGTTCAAAGTTGCCAGAAATGGAAGCCTAGGAGGACCTTGGGGGTTCCACCCAGACTGAGCAGAACTCCCAAAGTTCTGAAAATATGGGCCCGCATTTTGGAAGGCACCAGGCTGCCCGAAGTAACCTACAGAACCAGCTGAACCAAAAGGCATGCCTTGTGATCCAACGTAAATTGGAGTTTGACCAACTCCAGCCACAAAACCTCCATAACCAGCGAAGCTTCCTCCTAAAGGATTATAAGGAGCAGGCAACCCTTGATAAGGATCCCAAGCAGAGGCTAGGGGAGGAATACTTCGGAATTAACTAACCGTAGAGTATGCCCTATTCCCCTGTTGGCCGAGAAACGAATTCCCAGTTCCCATACTACTAACCGCGGGATTAGCCCAAGCTTGAAAAGGATTGCTACCTTGTCCTAAAGTAGAGAAGGGCATAGATCCAATTGTCGGGTTGGAATGTGGTATATGACCACTTCCAAAAGGAAAACCCTAGAATGAAGCCGATCCACCCATCATGGATGTGGCGGCACTAAACGGAACTAACGGAATACCTTGTGAATGGGTGCGAAATGGGAAAAATCTAGAACTAAGAGCATGGAGGTAGTCCCAACTAAAGACGTGCTAGCAAAAGACCCGAATAAATAAGCAGAGGGGATGGAAATAGTTCCTCCCCCTTGTACAGATATTGGAGTCTGCATCGTTGTAGCACTTGTAGAAGCCATGCTTCCAGTAGTGGTCATCGATGGTAAGTGTGTTATGTGACGTGGACTTGACGGTCGATGCGTTGGAGACCCAACGTATTGTAACACTTCCGGATGACTAGGAGGTAGGGGAGAATTCGGAGCTGCTAACGACTCTGAGAGTTCTTCTACCTCTACATTATCTTGCGTCCGAAAGAGAACTTGATAAAGTACAGGAGTACTTCTCTCTTGTCCTGTGGAAATACCAGGTCTATCTTGAGCACTGATGCCCCCGAGGGGAGGATCAATCCCCAATGCGTCAGCTGCCGTGGGATGAAACCCACCGGTAGTATTACCTCTGCGCCTTCTAGTTGAAGGCTCTGAACTCGGTGTTGAAAGACCATGAAGTCTTCGAGACCATCTAGGCGATCGGTTAGCCACTTTGATTTTTTTTTTTAAGATCTAACTAAAGACTCAAACAATTGAAAGCTAGGCCAATTAGGAGCATAGAGAACACACTATAAATTCCCTAAAGATATCAGCCAGTCAAACAACTTCCAAGTATTTCTGCTCCAGGTGATTAGGACCGGACACCAAAATACGAGAAAGTGACGTAAGGGGCCTTCCGAAGATAGCCTGGGATAATGACGGCCCAGTCTTATCAGCAAAGGTAACAGAGGAAGTTACGCTGACCTCCTAACAACAACCTGCACCGGTGCAAGCCCCCAAGCTTCGCAAGGGTGCCCTCCAATAGTACCATTGAGAGTGATACAAAATCGACCTCAGGTGCCACGGGATTCCCCTTCGCAGCCACCTATGTATATCCCTAGGAGTAGCAACTAAGGTTACCAACTCGTATCAGAAGCCAGGAAGAACTGTCATGAGGTAAGTTCGGACAAGTAGGAGAGGGGGTATCTCTCTTCCCTGTCTTTACAGACCCTCATACTTAACTCCCAGATCCGGAGCTTTCCTGTTCTTCCTAACAGTATTGGATTTTCACTCACTATTCAGACTCCTATCTTTGATAGTTTAAAATGGCCTTGGAGAGTTAACTCTCCACACACCTAATCCAAGGCCCTAAAATATCCTAAAACTTGTCAATGTATCTAACAAATATAAAGTTCTAGTATATTTTAAATTAGCGCTTGATTTTAATGGGCTGTTATTTAAGCCAAGGGATGACAGAAGTGAAACTGGTGGTGTTATGATGTAAAAGAAATTAATAAAACCAAACTACATGCACATGCACTTGTTTTTCATTTTTCGATGAAGAGCAATTTCTACAGGGTTCAGAGGAACTTCAAATAAAAGTACAACTTTTTTTTGTTTCTTTTCAAACTTCACACTCACAAAAGCTAACAAAACTATAAATGCCTAGAAATATGCACAAGCTAATCCTAATGCAATAAATACATGTCGATGCCAGATTCAAAAACTACTCTTAAACCAAAAGATGAAAGTTGCTTGTTTATCAATTTTAGATTTTCCACTTAAATTTTTAGATGGAATATAAGTTTTTATTGCTTATTTCGTCTAAGCACTAAAAGAAAGATGAAGACAAACAAATAGGCACTTTCACTCAACAAAAAGGAAAACTCAATCAAAACAAAGTTCAAGAAAGCAAAACAAAGTTTCAAGAAATTTCCTTCAAAAGCAACCCAAAAACAACTTTTCAAACATGCTCTAACAAAATTGAAACTTGATGACCGAAAAATAGGCAATGAAGCACTTTGCGAGCTTACTACACAAAACAAGTGGGAACTCAACAAAACAAAGGTTCTTTGAAATGCTTTTAACAATCAACAAGTAGCGAAATGAGCTTGGGAAAGGAAACTAAAAGATTGAAAAGACAACATTCAAGAAAGCATAAACAAACGAATTTCAAGAAGCAAGAAAAGCAGATGGTCATAAAACTAGTTCAACCATGCAAACCAAAAAGTCATTAGAACAAAACTCAACACAAAGATTGAACTCAATCTTTCTGCCCTGAATACACAGAATAGCCAAGATTCCTTACAAGAAACCTTGTGTGCTTAAACAAAAATAAGTGACGTTTGCAAGAAAACGAACAAGACCAACCTTTTCACAATCAAAGAGAGATCGAAACAAGACACTTGTTGTAAAAACTAAAGACTGTGACAGAACAGTGATTGTTCCAAACTGAATGAGACCAGCATACAATCTTCCAGAAACAAAAAGATTTCAAAAATCTTGAAAATTAAAGATATACGCAACTTTGTTTGCACATAGATGCGTGTATACGCAAAAAGACTTAAGGAAACTTGCGTATACGCAGGTTCACTTAAGGAAATATGCATATATACGTTTCTATAAACAAAAAAACTAGCGTATAAAAAAGCTTCCAAGAAAAACAAAAAAAAATCTGGAAAAAACTGATCAAAGCTCACAATTCAGGCACTGACTACACAGTAACAGAAGATAAACAGACAGTTGAGCCCTGATTGGCTTGAATACACCCAAACTAGGAACAACAATAGTGTTGTCCCCAATGGAGTCGCCAATTCTATTGTGGGATAAACTCCCCTAGGGTCTTGGGTGAATACCCTAGCAGACTGAGGATTATCTATGCAAAGAAACACACACTCCAGGCAATCATAATGCTACTATAAGAAAACTCTATGACACGGGGCGTACCTGAGGTCCTACGTTTGAGAAGAGCCTCCAAGGGTCCAAACCCTTCTTTGAGTTCCTTTGCTCCTTTGACCCGCAAAACTAATAATTCAAGAGAGTGTAGCAGTATATGGACTAAATGTCATAAAGAAACCAACTTCCTATTATAAGGAAAGGTAGTTAGTTATGTAAGTAAACAACCTATCACATATGAATCATAACATGAATATCATAACATGAAGAAGATCTATATCAGGAACAAAGACATGTGTTTCTTTTATTATAGACAAAGAAAGTACAGAAAAGGAACAATTTCACCTAAGTCGTCCTTTCGCAGGCTCCAAGCAGAACCGTCTCCAGGATTCGTCCAGTCTCAAGCCTTTAACAAACTCCTTCCATGACTTACTCCATGATCTCTCAAGTAGTATGAAATCATCAACACACACAAGGAAACAAGGGTTTCCTATATAATGGGGGGAAGTGTAGGAGGCACAAGGATCTTCAGACCTGGTCAGGGAAATCTCAACATAATAATCTTTCTCTATCTTCTCTCCTTCCCTTGGCCTTCCCATAGAAGCCTTTTTATACATCTCCCAATGTAGTTTTTTAGTTGGGAATTCGTTGGGAACAGTTGGGCCACGGGCACTAACAGGTGATCAACAGGTAAAACCCGTGATCTCCACCCAAAATTAAGGAGTTTTTTTTATTTTTTAAGTGTTTTTATACATATACATGGGTTGGGTATACACAGACCCACGTATACACGCGTTTAGCTTAGGGCAATGTCGCGTATAGGGCAAAAACATTGCTTTTTTAGATTTGGGACCAGATCTGGCAGGAGGAGTTGCCCTAGGCCATGAGTGGAGCTTCACAAACCTCAAGAGTGAGATTTGGAGCTATAACAATAGAGGAGTGACTTAGCTACTTACCTGTAATCCAAGTGTATTTGCTGCCATTGACTATTAGGTATTGTGGCTTTCTCTACTGCATGCCTTCATTTTCCTTCATGCATGTCATCTCTGCTTGTCGATGTATTGTTGTGTGTTTTTCCAGATTGTTATTTTGTTGGTGCTAAGCTGCATGTGCCTTTTCAACCTTCAGATGTGATGTCCCTTGCTACTGGTGTTGGACTTCTATGGGATCAGTTGCTACAGGAATTCCTCTAGGAGCTCCTGTAGCTACTTCTCCCCTTGAAACTTCAGCTATTTCCCTATTCTTGGAGCTCAAAAATGATGCCAGAGGTGGATATGAATGATGGAGGGATAGTTGGTAAGCTTCAGGTAAAGTTAATGGTGCCTTTTCCTCCTCTTTTTTTTTTTTTTTTCAAAACTGAAAAACTAATTTTCTATGTTTTTTCTTGGAAAGGAAAAACAAATAATAATAATGATGCTTGGGGTGTGATGTAGGCTTGGAAATGATGGCAAGGATGTTTTAAGATGGTAAGAGGGTTTATAGGTTTCTCATGAAGCTTTTATTGTCCCTCAAACTACCTCTTGTAGACACTTTTTGAACTTTATAATTCCTACAGGAGCCTCCTATAGAAACAACAAAGCCTCTTGTAGAAAACACAGTTTTGGAAGAAGAGGTACAATGGGGTGAAAGAGATGCCAAAAATGATGGAGGAAGGTGTGGAGAAGATGAGATGGATGCTGGTATGAATGTCAGGGTCCCCTTGGCACCTTCTTCTACTCCCTGTAGTCCTATTGCAAACGTGCAATGCAATAAAATTCATTTTTTCTTTCTCTCTATCCTTTTTTTTTTTGAAAACAACTAGGGCTCCTCAGAGAGGTTTTCACCTTAATTGCTTACCTTGGACACCTCCAAGGGAGGTTTTCACCCAAGGATCTTATTCTTTTCCCTTTTTTTTTACATCAGTGGGCCGCCTCAGAAGAGGTTTTTAACCCAATGATGGTACTGAAGCACCTCATGGAGGTTTTCACTTGAGTCCTTATTTTATCTCTTTTTTCTTCAGTGAGTGGGTGAAGTGGAAGCTAAGACATGCTCTACTACCATCATTTTTTTATTCAAATCTTCAATAAACTCTCGCCTAGAGAGGGGTTTCTTGTAGACTTTCAACTGATGTCCATTGACAAGCATGGACATTGCTTCATCATCAATGGTTCTGATTGGAACTAAACCATTGTCATTGCATTTCTCCATAGTGTGGTGTCCCAGCCATCTTGTCCTCAGCTTGCCTTTGAAATCCTTGTATCTTGAATCATAGAGTAGTGCCCAATCTCCCTCCTGGAATTACTTCTCCCTGATATTTCTGTCATGCCATATCTTTCTCTGAAGTTGAACTACCTCTGTATGGAGAAGGGCTTCCAATTTGTATTCATCCAATCCATTGAGCTAAAGTAATCTCTCCTTCTATGCATGGCTGACATCTAGGTCCAACTGCGCTGCCATCCTTAGGGTATTGAATTCAAACTCTATTGACAGTCAAGCTTTCTTACCATAGACCAGTTCATAAGGTGTGAACCCGATGGTGGTCTTCCATGTTGTGTTGTAGGCCCAAGTGGCCTCAACTAATCTGTCTGCCCAGTCTTTTTTGTTGCTTCTCACTACCTTGGTTAGGATTCCTTCCAATGCTCTGTTAGTGGCCTCCACTTGCCCATTAGCTTGTGAATGGTAAGGGGGGAAGTCTTGTGCTTGATCTTATGATGTGTGAGAAGGTCTTCAATCAGGTTGGAAGTGAACTTACTGCCTTGGTCTCTGACCAACTCTCTCAGATACCCAAACTTGTAGAATATGTTTTCCCTAAAAAACACAGCTACTTTTTCCTCTGTCATTGCTTTGGTTGCTTTTGTCTGCGCCCACTTTGTCAGGTAGTTGGTGTGCACAACGATGTACTGCTTCTACTTTGGAGGGGGGTTGAGAGGCCCCACAAAGTCCATGCCCCACTTCTCAAATGGCTCAAAGGTCACTTGAGGTTGCATGGGAATTTCATCCTTTGGAGTGGGTTCCCCATCCTTTGACACTGATCACATTGGCTCGTGTCTCTTCTCACATCCTGATGAAGAGTGGGCTAGTAGTAGCCTACTTGCAGTATCTTGAAGGCAATTATTTTTGCTGCAAAATGACCTCCACAAGGCCCGTCATGAAAGGTTAGGAGGATGTCAAAGACTTCCTCCTCCCTGACACATCTTCTCAAGATCTGATGTAGGCCAAGTTTGAAGAGATTGCCTCCAATCTAGGTGAAAGGGGTGCTTTTCCTTACTATCTTACTCTTCTCTTTTGAGGATAGGTGAGGTGGGAACTGTGTTGAAACCAAATAGTTTTCTATATCAGCAAACCATGGAGAGAGTACTGATATAGAAAATAGGTGTTCATCTAGCCTTTGGTCATCCACCATTCCTTCTTCACCTGCAGGCAAATTTAATATAGACAAAAAGTTAGCAACAACATTCTCTTTACCAGGCTTATCAATAATGGTCAGATCAAATTGGTGCAGTAAAAGAAAAAATCTAATAATGTGAGCATTTACGTTGATTTTTTCATTAAATATCTAATTGCAGCATGATCAGTGTGCACAAAGGTCTGATAGCTTGTGATATAATGTCTGAATTTGTTTAAGGAATGCACGACAGCTAGGAGTTCCTTCTTGGTCACTGTATAGTTTAACTCTGCCTTTGACAAGTTTTTTCTTATAAAGTATATGGCATAAGGTAACTTTTCATCAATTTGTCCTAAGGCTGCTCCTATTGCTTTGTTCGAGGCATCTGTGTGAATGTGAAAGGGTAAGGCCTAGTTTGGGCCTCTGAGAATTGGGGCAATCACTAACTTTCTCTTCAAGGTATCTAGGGCTTCTTGATAGTTTTCCAACCATATGAACTTAACATCTTTGCCTAGGAGGCCAAACAAAGGAGAGGCTAACTTACTGAAGTCTTTAATGAATATCTTGTAATATCCAACTAAGCCTAGGAAGCTTCTAACATCTCTCACCTTTTGAGGAGGTGGGACCCTTTGGATGATGGTAATTTTGTTGGGGTCCACCTGCAGTCCTTGTTGGGATATTGTGCGACCTAGCACAGTCCCTTCAGTCACCAAAAATTAACATTTTTTTCGACTGAGGGATCATCTCAATACACTTATCTAGAAATTTTCCTAGGTTAGATAAAGCTTCCTAAAAGTCAGAGCCATAAGGAGTAAAATCATCCATGTATATTACATCATGAACTAGTTCAGAAAATATACTCAATACCACTCTTTGGAAAGTGGCTGGAGTGTTGCACAAACCAAAAGGAAGGACCCGGTATGTAAAGGTATCCCAAGGACAAGTGAAAGTGGTCTTATATTGGTCTTCCATGCTAATTTGAATCTGATTTTACCCTCTAAACCCATATAGGAAGGAGAAAAACTTTTCCCCTGTCAGACCGTCTAACACTTGATCTATGAAAGGTAAAGGAAAATGGTCCTTTTTAGTGGCTTTTTTCAATTACCAATAGTTGACACAAATTCTCCACTTACCATTTTTCTTTGGCACTAGCACCAAAGGAGAGACCCATTCACTGTCAGAGATGGAATATGAATCCTGCATCAAGCAATTTCTGCAGTTCTTCCTTAACAATATCTTTAAGTGTAGGGTTCATCCTCCTTTGAGGCCGCCTATCTGGCTTGAAATATTCCTTGATGTATATATGATGAGTACATACTAAATGGTGCACTCCCTTCATCTCCTTATAACTCTAGGCGAAGGCATCTAGATGTTTTCTCAGTATGCTGCATAGCTCCTTCTCATGGGAAGTAGATAGGGATGGATTAATTTTCAATGTTCTTTCGGGGCCGAACTCTATATTTTTAACATGGAGAAAAGTGGGGTAAGCCACACAAAGATTTTTATAGATCCGACTCGGAAATATGATAGATCTGATATGAAAATATAAGATAATGCAAATAAACCCAGAAATAATATGAAATAATTCTTTATTGATCAAACCCTTAAGGTAGGGCAACACCATACATTCACTGCTTAAGGAAGGAGAACACTCCACAAGCCATATGCATGTACATACAATAATCCTTCACTATATTTCTTGACTCCTCCATGTGGAGTCTCTAGCCTCTATATAGGCCTTATACATGCAATACCATAGATCATTACCATGGTTCCCTCATACCATCCACTAATACCATGGGCCCATTACATTATTACTAACTACTTGTGGTCCCTTACATGATATGGGTTAACCACCTTATTTATTACTATGGCCCATCCCATTATTACATTATTACCTTGGGTACCTGCCTTGGTACCCCATATTATCCCCCCTAGGTATATAACATTCCACCCCCCTTAGCATGTTTCGTCCCCAAAACATGGGAAGAACACAAATAATAAGATCTACTCAAAAGAGTAGTCCACTGGTACCATGCACGTGCATCTAGCCATCCAAGAGAAAGGTGAACCCTCGATTTCGCTGGTGCCTAACTCACTTGAGATGGAAGTTGACTGTGGTAGCTCTTCTGTGTTGATGTGTAGTAGGTGGATCTTCGCTTATCTCTATATGTCTTGCGGGGGTTGTTGTCCTTGTGACTGATTGGTTTCCATCTTGATGGTTGTCTTGTGGGGTGATGTGGGTGATGATATCTTGAAGTTTTAACCCACTGTGTCTTTTTCTTTAATTCACCCTGCTGTGGTGCCTGTTGTGGTGTCTTCTTTTCCAATATGACTTCAACCACTGAGCCCTCCTCAGATGTATCAACACCTATAACCTTTTCGGCTTCAACCTCTGTTTGTGTCTGATTGTCGACCATCAACTGCTCATCATCTGATATGTCAGTCCCTGGAACATCTTCTGTGTCAACTTCCATGGACTCTACCTGTTTATTGATGGAAATATCCTGTAATGTAATTTTCTTCTTTTTATACCAGAGCTTCAGGAATTTCTTCTCCACATTAATATTTATAGTACCCACTGATTCCATCCACGGGTATCCCAAAACAACATCCATATTATCTGTCTCTGAAGTATAAAAATCACTATGCAACACATACTTATCCATAGAAATCTTCAAATCCTTATACACTTGGACATCCTCATCATCCACCTGTGTGTTTTCAATGTTTTTTGCGGGAACTTGCAATTTTTTTGCCAAATTAACATTAATGAAATTATGCTTGCAACTAGGATTTATAGACACAATGATTTTCTCTTTCTGAATCAATCCATGAACCTGTAATAAGGAGATACCAGCAGAAAATAACACTTTAGGTTCCTTGGTTTCCTTCTTTCCTGTAAAAATAAAATCTTTGCTAGGTTGTGTGTCTGTATGTGTGAGCTTATCCACAAGATTAGCTTTATGGTCAAAGTGGTCCATAAGAGCTTTTGTGAATTTGTCCCAAGTCAAGGGCCTTCGAAGGCAACGTTGATGCCTTTGCCACCATTGCAATCTTTCATTGTCCAAGTACATTTGTCCCACACTTAGCTGAGTTTCATAATCATTGATGTAATTCAATCTAAAACATTTCTCCATTTGTGCTAGCCATTTGGCTAGATGAGAGCCATCAAATGGATACAAGTCCTCCAAATTCAGATCTAGGCTCGCCATCACAAAAAAATTGGCGAAAATTTGAAATGGTCACAATTTCATCAATATTGCTCAGAATCCCTATAATAGCCCATTTTCAGAAATGGAACAATCATTCTGCATCTGCCCATGTGATAGAAATCTTGATACAGGCACTAGAATTTCATATCTGTGCTGCAACTCTCCCACTGTCACCAAAATTTCTGCAAAAAGAGCTAATTTTAAATCAGCGATATCTCCCTCATCCGGGCTCCGATTCAACTGAGTGTTTTTTTGAAATTGGTATTTTTTCACAAAGAATTCAGATCTACAATTAGATTTTGTAGATCTTGCACCAGGACTTCCAAATCTGTGCCTCAAACTCTCTGCCCTGAAAAGTTGTCTCCAACCCCACTGATTTTTAGATCAGCAATATCTCCTTCATCCACACTCCGATTCAACTGATTTTTTTTTGAAATCGACTATTTTTTCACAAAGAATCTAGATCTACAATTAGATTTTATAGAACTTGCACCAAAACGTATAGATCTGATCTGCAAACTCGCCGCCCCCAAAATCCTGCAAAAAAAAAAAAAAAAAATCTCCACTGTTTTGCCCAAGAAAGTGCTATGATACCACTTGTTATAGATCTGATCTGAAATTATATGAGAATAGAAATAACCCAAGAACAACAAGATCTAAATATAGATAGAAATGATTCACTTTACTGATATCAAAACCCTTAAAGTAGGGCAACACCATACATTCACTCCTTAAGGAAGGAGAACAATCCACAAGCCATATGCCTGTTCATACAATAATCCTTGACAATATTTCTTGACACAATTCCTTCATGTGGAGTATATAGCCTCTATATAGGCCTCATACATACAATACCATGGATCATTACCATGGTTCCCTCATACCATCGACTAATACCATGGGCCCATTACATTATTATTAACTACTTGTGGTCCCTTACATGATATGGGTTAACCACCTTATTTATTACTATGGCCCATCCCATTATTACATTATTACCTTGGGTACATTCTTTTGTACCCCATATTATCCCCCCTAGGTATATAACATTTAGAGTCTATATATTATACTCCCATGTAATAGCCTATGTGCCAAATGTTGTTGTCAAAGACATCCTTACCTAGGATGGGACTGAAGGCAAACGAGGTAAATGGATTGCTACTATATTGGAATATGATATTGAAATAAAATCCACAAAGCTTATAAAGGGACATGGTTTGGAAAAACTCATGATTGAAACAAATTGTCAAGCCCTGGATATTAATGAACTGGATAATGAATAGGAGATGGTGACTCCATAGATCAGCCAAGCCTTCTTAGATTCACCTTGGTATACTGATATAATTTTTGTATTATTAAACCTGCAGGATTATCCAGAAAAAAGAAAAGGTTTTTAAAGATCAAAGCTTAAAAATTTTGTATTTTAGATAATGTTCTCTTTTGGAAAATCATGAAGGTATTCTATTGAATTGTTTAATAAAAGAAGAAGCTGACAAGGTTCTTAAAGAATTTCATGCAAGAGACTATGGTGGACACCTTTACTGGAGATCAACTGCAGAAAAAATCCTCAGAGCTGGATTTTATTGGCCAACCTTGTTCACTAATGTAAAGAAGTTTGTTACTGCTTGCCACAAATGTCAGATTTTTGAAGGCAAGAGGAAACTGTTACCCTTACCCCTTATAGCAATTTCTATTGAAAAACCCTTCCAACAATGGGGACTGGGCTTCATTGGAGAAATCCACCTCCATCTTCTGGATAACATAAATGGATCCTAATTGCCACAGACTATTTCACCAAATGGATAAAAGCCATTCCTTGCAGACAAGCCAATGGCACAGTCTTTATAGGATTATTAGAAACCAACATATTGTCTAGATTTGGCTGTCCTGAAAAAATCATAACTGATAATGCTACTGCCTTCAAATCCAAGAAAATGATAAGTTTCTATAACAAATTTCATATCACTTTAGGCCATTCCACAGCCTATTACCCTCAAGGTAATGGTCTAGCTGAGTCATCCAATAAAAGCCTAATTAATATCATTAAAAAATTATTGGAAGGGAATAAGAAAAATTGGCACAAGAAACTTACTAATGCATTGTGGGCAGACAGACTCACTACAAAGAAATCTATAGGAACTAGTCCTTATGAATTAGTCTATGGTTTGGAGGCTATATTTCCTTCATCCTTAGGAATTCCTGTAATGAAATTACTTAAGGAGGCTCAGGTGGAGCCCAATGATATTCAAAGGAGAATTAACCAAACGATTCATTTGCAGCAGACCAGAGAAGAAGTGTATCAAAGATCCCAAGTAGTACAAGAGAAACTTAAGAAAATTTTTGATAAGAGAACCAAGGCAGAAGATTTCTACCTTGGAGACAAAGTTTTGAGATGGAATTCCAGGAGAGAAGACAAAGGAAAACATGGGAAGTTTGACTTCCTATGGAAGGGACCTTTTATTATTTAGGCCTTACAAGGGAACAATACTTACTTTTTGAAGAATTTGGATGGTACAGAGACAGGAGAAGGACCAGTTAATGGTCGGATGTTGAAACATTACTTTGATCCAACTTTTTAATGTATTCTGATGTTAACATGTACATATTATATCCTTGATAATGTCACAGTTTGGATTGGATAGTAACTTATTGGAGTTGAAGCCTGAAGAGAAGGCCCTAAGATTCACAAGTAGTACTGTCAGACATATAATAAAGCAACCAGCAAAAGGAGATTTCAGAGCATAGTCAAACTCATTCAAAAGGTCATCTGACTTGTTGTTTTTGACTTTTCATCAGGAAAAGCCATCTCCAAGTGGAGCCACTGTTATACTCCTATACTAATAGGTGTCATATTTCATGATTGACTTGATGAGCTCTATAATATGTTCATACATTTTCTTGTTGCAAAGGTTTTCCATATTTTTAAAAAATCAAAAAATTTAAAAAATGTAAAGAGGGTATGCCCTAAAAGAAAAATCAAAAGGAAAAAAAATAAAAATAAAAATAAAAAAATAAAATGGTCAAAAAGGTGAAAGAAATGAATCCCAAACAAAAATAGACCAGGAAAGTGTGCAAGTCCAAATGCCACTACTATTTCATTTTTTGTAATAAGCAATTGTGTGCAGCTTGTTAAATTTTGCCACAATTGATGAAGATTCAAACAATGCAAACTTGGCTCATTCATATTTGAATTTCATGATGTAGAATAGAGAATAAAATCTGACCAAACTATTTAAACTTGGAAGATAAGTAGATAGGTAGAGTAAATAAAAGGAGCTCAACAGTTTAATTTGAGCCCTTGGATGTAATAAGTGTAGACTTAGGTAGGCTTGCCATGTAAAAGAAAAGGATGATTTGATAAGGGTTTGCCAGTCTAAGTGCACCCAAATAAAGAAGAAAAAATGTCAAGTTAAAGTAGGTAGGGTAGGTAGATGATGTTGAAGAATGATACTTGTGATGAAAATGTTTCTAAATGTGTTGATTTTTTCTTTTATCACCAAGGCAAGGCATACATTTTACTTGAGGCAGTTCAAGCAAGGCAAGGTTAAATAATTAACTTCCATTCACGTGTTCCCTAAAACAATTCACTAATTTCCCCTAAGTATTAAGGTTTTTGAGAGTCAAAGGGGCTCAGAGCATTTCTCTGACTTCTGGAGGGACCGAACCCTCACCCAATGATCTAAAAGCCTAAATACTCATAAATCTCATTCATTACATTTCATAAAGTTTGCCTAAGTGAAAAAACCTATTTTACTTAGGAAATACATAATATCACTTCAAAACCCTCTTTAGCCTAAGTTTCTATGTGAATTTTTAACATAGGCTTAGCGCTTATTTCATTCTGTTTCATATTAACTATTAACACATAATATATAACTCCCATATAAACATTGACCCTTCCCATATTATTTAATTACATATAAAACCCTGACATATTACATATTCCCACCCCGGTTGAAATACGACCATAAACAATGTTTAAAAGAGATTAACGGATTTATTTGGAATTCATTAATAATCTATCCCGTAATGCCATATGGGATTAATTAACCATCCGGGTTAATTAATAACCAACCCTTAACCAATAAAAACCCCCCCGATATGATTTAACGCTGTTAATATATCGGGCCCACCGCAAATTAACGCTCCACCATCTCTGAAGCACGTCAACCGTTCGATCTCCGCCTTTTCATCCGATGGTTGACGATCATATTGCGACCCCCCTTACCACCACGTGTTAACTCGCGATCGCCTGGCGATTTTCTGTCGTACCCTCGTCAAGCATCGGCCTCTCCATATGTTCGCTCTCCCTCCATCTAAAACCACCTGACCCCAAAAGCGGTGTGGGGTAAACCACTTACCACCTTCCACATAACGACAAAATGTCCCATCACGCCGATGCCATCCGCCTAATAAATGCCAAAAATTACCCACCAATCTGAATTTCATTAAATAAACGATAAAACATCCTTTTCACTAAAAAGCGTTGCGTCCAGCTCCCATGCAAATTAACGATCGAATCCATTGTTCCAGCTTTTCAACCACCACCTGACCAGCAAGACTATAGTACGAGCTTCGCAGCTTGTCAAACAACCTACTATTGTACAATTTTCCTCCTTAATCTAGGTATTTATCCATTTTTGCCCTTCAACCCTGCAATTTGAATTTTCCACCGAGAATTCTACTAGAGAAAGCCAAATTCAAGTTAAAAACAATATGTAATTACCATAAAACACCCCAAACTGTTGTTTAGTCCATTTTTCCCACTAGAAGTCTGAATTCCAATTTGAATACACAATAACTAAATATGGAAACTCCCACAGCCCTAAATGTCACGCCCATGAATGCACCTCATAAAGACTTAGATTATTTACCCTTGGCCGACAAAGATTTCCAAATAAAAGATTTCTCTAGTGATATGAACCATCTTCGGGCCTTCTAATAAGTCAAGGAGAGCTATTTAAATAGCTCTGATATTTTTGGACTATGGGAATCTAATATTCCCATGTATTTCCTCCCTTCAGTCCATGTTTTCCTAGATATCATTCATCAATGTTGTGCCAACTATGACCCAGTTCATAGAGCAGTTATGTCCCCATCCCAAACTGTTCTTTTTCCCATAACTGCTAAGTCCATTAATGAAATGATACAGTTCCATTCCAATCAGCCCCTTGCTCCTCTTTCCATGGGGTATTTACTTGAAAAATCTTCTCAATTGCCCAAATCGGAGATAACCCGTGTTGCTCAGATGTTCATGAAACCACAGTACCAGCCTCAAGGTCCACCTCCCTATCTGTAGACTTGTTTTAATGAAACTAGAAAACTTATTGTTGACATGATATCCTTGATCTTGGGATTTAAATCCAGTGAATTTGTTGATGATATCACTTTAGTTTTGTTGTCAATATTTACTCCTGGACAGCCCCATGCTATCAAGTATGATTATGCCACTTTCATTTCCAATAAAATCCATGATCAATTCATGAGTTTGGATAGGGAAGGAGTTTTCAAATACACATCTTTTATATACCATCTTTTGTTATATCATCAGCCAGATAGCTTTCTTCTCCCTATCAGGAAATTGGACTCAAAGGGAAATCAAAGGTTTGTGATCTTTTGGAGCTTAATCTTTCATAAAACTATGCAGTCTCCCTATACTTATAATGAATTCATTGACTGTTTTGTATATCCAGCATCCACTCTGTTGATAGGAGATCCCCTTCCTAGAATAACTAGTGACATGAAGAAGATTCTCCAACTCTCCAAGTAGTACAGGATAGGTGACTGGTACCTGTACCAAAATCACACAGAAATCAGAACATATGGGTGTGAACTTTGCCCTTTCAAGTTGCCTAAATATGTTCCCTTGAGATTGTTTGCACTAGAGTATTTTAGACAAATCATAAATGCAGACCTAGTCCATTTTTATGCTGCCAAGAAGAAGGCTCAGTTAAGAATAAAGAACCAGCTAGGCCCTTATGTCATCAATTCTAGGGGTGCATGCCAAGATGTTGAAAAGATTTTAGAAGATCATCTTAGATTGAAAAAGAGTTTTTTGTGGATGCCATATGACCCAAATAGTTTCATATGTGACAGAAGAACACGAAACAGGTTATCAATTTATAAACATCATAGGATCCCAAAAATTGAACAGTTTGCAAATCAGGATGAATGGATAGAAGGGACCCTAATAGAAGAAATTAGTGAGCAAGAAAATATGGAAAATGCTATGAAAGATCTTGAAAAAACCCTTGACCTGGACTCTTTTGGACAGGTATCCTTCAAGCTGCCTCAATAATCAGAAATTGGCACATCCTCTACTGGAACTTCTCAACAGTTTCCACAGGAATCCAACATGTCAGCTACATGGTCTTCCAAAGGCAAAGAAATAGAGGCCACAAAGTAGCCTACAGTGACAAATCTGCCTACAATGTCTAGAGAACAGACTCAAGTGCAAATTCCTCCAGCCTAAACTAAAGCAGCAGAAGTTCCAGCATTGCAAACTCCTCTAAATGAGGAAAGAAACAAAAAGAGGGACAGAAAAACCATCACACCTATCAATGGATCAACAGGACAACCTGGAGCAAAGAGACAAAGACTGAATCCTTTGTCAGAAGAGGAAATAATTGAAGAAACTATAGATAGTCAAAGATAAGAAAGAGCCAACCAGCAAACTCCATCATTGGGAGTAACCTCAACTAGCTCACAAAGGCAGGAGCTAGAAAGACAGCACAGTGTAGAAGTATCTTCCACCAGGCCACAAAGCAAATAGGCCTCAGAAATTAAGAAGACTTTCATAGAGATAAAGGCCAGGAATGACCCAATAAGGCTTCAAATTTACGGTCAATATCTGAAAATGGCCCCTACAAACCAACAGAGATTAATGTCAACCTATGACATTAAAGAAGGTAAAATGACAATGAGTTATTTTAAGCTAAAGGTGCAACAACCCCAGTCAGCAGCAGACTATATCAGAACAAACTTGGAGGTCCTAGCTAAAGATATTCATCCTATTGACCAAATTGAGCTTCATAAGTAGATTGGGGAAATGGTTTATTCCACACTGACTGACAAAGCAATGCTGGCCCACAAATTACAAAATTCTTTGGAAAACACAACAACTCAATTATATTTGGAGAGAACCTCTTCTCTGGCCAAGGATAACAGGATCAAATCATTGGAAGAGATCATCATTGGATTGGGAAATGATCCCAAATATGCTAAAGGCATACCGGCACTAATCAAGAAAAAGGAAGAGGACATTGCTGCCTTAAGAAAACAACTGAAACTGCCTCCTTCAAGGCATCCACAAACTGCAGAAGTTATACAACAGAAATCTGAAAAAAAAAAACATGATGGACCTCCTCTTAAAGCTCAATGAAAGATTAAATGATACATAGGAGGCATTGGAAAAATTACTAAAGGAAAAGCAGGGAGAGTCGACCTCTCAGCCTCCTGAGGTAATCCCCATAATCTCAACTGCAGTTCCCTCTACACTTGGAACAACATTAACTCCAAATGTCTCAACAGTTACAGTAGAGGTAATTACAGGTACAATTGCAATAGGTACATCAACAGCAGGTACAGCACCAGGTAGCAGTACTAGTATGAGTATAGAAGAATTGATAAAAGCCATGGAGGAGTTGAGATTACAGGTTACAGAGTTGAAACACGTGAAAGAGCAATTGGCTAAGGCAAAGAAGAATTATGACATCTCCAAAATAAGTGTTGTGGAGAAAAATAAAGAGATTAAAGCCTTAGAAAGTAAAGTAAAAACATTAGAACAAGAGCTTACCTTTGATAAACCTTTGACAGAAATCAGGAAAATCCTTTGGGCTAATATCATTCAATCTATAAATGAAATATGGTCGTCAATCCAAGTAATCTATGAGCAGCTAGACTTAGTGAAAATAGCCCATGGAGAAATTCAGCAGATAAGAGCAGAGTTGGGTAAAATGCCAGAAGAAGCCAATAGGCTTATCAATTGTTTGAATAACAAAAAAAGAGAACAGTTAGAAGTACTTGGCATCTCAGGCAGGACAGACACCATTTTGGAAATCAAAAGAGTTCTGACCAAGAGAACTTTAATGAAAAACTTAGATAGAATATGCCAAGACCTGCACGTATAAATCAATTCCTTTATGGAGAAATTCACAGTTTTGCAAAGTAAAGGGCTACCAAGTCCTTTGGTCATTAATGACAAATTGATAAAACACACTGACTATGTAGATAAATTGAAGAAGTATGCTGGTAATCGAGCTATCCCATCATCAAGTGCATCAAGAGTGAAAGCACTTCCCACAGGCCGAGTTCTCTATGACAACTTAGAGAACTTATTCTACATTGAGCATGAGGTAAAACACATATTCACCATCCAGCCTAACTTCTTTAGATATACAGAGACTGATGAAACTCTAAGAAAACTTCAGAGGCACAAATTGCTAGAGCATAAATGGTGGAAAGATATGTTAGAAATTTTGTAAAGTTACCTTTGATAAAATGTAAATTTTGGGCTATTTACCTTGGTGAGATAAACATATATGGATAAAGGTGAATAGTCATCAAAACAGGTTGAAGAGTATCAGAGCAGGTAAAGAGTATCAGTCAAACATGGCATCTAGCACGAAGTTACAGCAGCAAGCCAAATAAAAGGGCCTACTTCCAGCACACCCAGCACAAATAGGAACAGCACAACATCTATTTGCTTTTCTCCTATCTTCGAGACTAGCTGTCTCTGTTTTCTTGTAAAAATGATTTGTCATCACTAGAATATATCTCACTCTGTTATGAGATATTTTGTGTAAAATATTTTGTATAAATCCTCCCTCAATTGGAGTATTAGGGTGGATTCATATACATTGCTGTAATACTAGTTTTTTGGAATAAAGTGTTGATTGGATCAAATTTTCGCATGGCTTGCTAGACAAAGAATTAATGCAAGGGACTTTTCACAGATTTCTTGAAGCAAACACTAGATCAATAAGTCCTCTATACCTTATGTTTTAAAGTTTTCCTTGTTTATTATATCATCCCTGTTTCACATCTGAATGATAAACAAAAAAATGTAATTCAGAATATCCTTTATTGCACTCCGTCTTCAAAAGTTATCATTTTCTATGTTTTCTTCTGAATTAGAATAAACAATGAAATTTTAATTGCTCCTGTTTTTTAGTTCTGCCACTTTGATTATGTACTAAAGGATACTTAACTGCTCTTTATTAGTAATCATCCAAGTTCCCTCTTGAAATAGGTTGAAGGATTCTTAATTGCCCTTCACCCATTTTGAAACCCATTCCATCTATTCCAAGTCTTTATTTGTTCCCTGTTTGACCATCTTGCCCTATGAAACCATCATTTGTTAAGAAACCAAGTCCATTTAAGCCATCTTGCTTGACTCCATTAGCCCAATGGCCTAAACTACTGAGTCTTAACTCTTTGCTATCGAATCTCACCACCCAAATTCAAACAAACCCCTAAACTTCACAACTAGCCTAATATCTTTAAAAAACAAAGCTAAAACATAAAGAGAGAGCCCTTTCTGAATGCAGATTGGCTAGAATCTGTATCTAAAAGATTGGTTAGTGGTTACCTCGGCCTCCTTTCCCTTTCTTACAACTTTTGAAAAAACCTGAGTGGTAACATAGTGGCAACTCCACTGGGGATTTGAATAATTTATCTGTTATTATTGTCTACTTTCTAACCTACAGACGGAGCCTGAAGCTAGCCAGGTAGCCTTTGAAATGTTCTTGCTTTGCAAATGTAGAAGTAAATGAATGCTACTTCAGTATATCTCTGGTCTAGCTTATAGATTGGACATTTGGTTTCACATACTTAATCAATTCCTCTTGTCAAATAAAGTCTGAGAAAGTTCAACACCCATATCTAAAAGCTTCTTAAAGGAATTGTTACAATTGTATTGTCATACCATTTATTGAAAAACTCAAAAATATACCTAGAAACCTGGCTTCAGAAAGGATTCATTACACCAGATCTAATCCTGATCCAAATCCACCACCTGTGTTTGAAAACCCTAATCTAATTCCTAGGATTCTTAGGAGGCAAGAGAGCCAAGATAGTTTTGCTAGTTCTCGGCCTCTGTATAGATCAAGATCTTGTCCTGTGATGAGTGGTTTGAAAACCATTTATTTGTTACATTTTCGGAATCTGATTTAGCCACATAGTTCATGATCCTATATTTCTTGAAGATTTACAGCTTGAAGTCATAACTTCACATTTTGATAGACATTTGCACAATTCCATTCAATCTGAGCTTACCTCTGAAGGAACACCAAACCCTTCTGCGATCACTACTGCTCCTCCAAGTCCATTATCAACACCTTATACTTCCCAACCTCAAGCTACACCTTCCACCCCTCCATCCACAACTCACATTCCCATTGTCATCTCTACCACACCAGTTGCCTCATCTATCCCTGCAACCATGGCAAACAGGTATTCTCCTCTGCATTTACCTGCCAACCCAGGAGCTATGCCCCAAGAATATCAGACTAAGATTACCCTTTTTGATGGCTCTGGCACTTACACAGCTCAACAACATACCAAGAAGATTACAGACTATTTTGAAATATATGAAGTTGATGCTGATGATGTTAGAATGAGAGTATTTGTTCAAAGATTGACCGGAGATGCTAGAACTTGGTTTAGAGCCCTTCTTGCAAACAATATAAATGACCTACAAGCTCTTTATCAAACATTCTTAAATAGGTGGGAAATGAAGAAGGATCCTCTCCACATTTTTTTAGAATATGACAGCCTGAAAAGAGGCACCTAGGAAACTGTCCAAGATTACTGTACTAGGTTTAATAATGTTTACCAAGCTATTCCTCAAAATCATAGACCTCCTCCAGACTTGACATTAATAAAATTCCTTGAAAGAGCTCCTCGTACCTTAGAAGAGATGCAAAGTATAGCTGTCAGTGTTGAGGCCAACCTGGTATCTAAACGAGCCAGAGCCAGAGCTGAAAGGAGGATACCTTTTAAAGAGGAACCTTCTGTCTTTGAACAGAAATTAGATGGTATTATTAAAGGAATGAACAAGCTTGGTGATAGAGGAGAAACAATTGAGAGAAAATCCCCATGGGAGGGTCAACCAAGCAATATAGGTAGAAATCCAAATTTCAAGAAGAATCAAAATCCTAATACTGGAAAGACTGGACTTGACTGAAACATTAGGCCCCCATTCTAGGAAAATTATGCTAATGCCTCAACTTCTGATGAACCAACATAAGACGCTCAAATTAATTTGATGGAACTTAATAATGAACAACAAGTCTTCTTGACCCAAGAGGATCAGGAAGCTCACATGCTTGAACAATTCCAAACTAAGTTAGGTGAATCATTTGACTTCAGGGAGGGATATGATACAACTATTTATGAAGTCCACAAACAATACAATTTGAAGAGCAGAAGAATAGATGTTTCTGAAACCAACAAACAGAAAGATACAAAACAGCCCAACAAAGGTAAGAGTAATACCATCCCTGTACATATTCTTTCCAGAAATAATCCTAATCCAAATAACCCAATAATTGAGGATTATCCGATAATCAACCGCAACAAACAATCTTCCACTTCTATTTCTCCCAAAGGAAATGTAGAAGAACCTCCAGAAGTTAATTTGGAAACGACTTCAGCCCATAACCCCATTCTTGAAAAGAAAAGAGATACAGAAAATGCAACAGAAAAGGAGAGTCCCATTGTCCGAAATGCAAGAACTCAAACTAAAAAACCTTTTATTCTTGAGGCTGAAGTAGGCAAATTAAAAATAGTTGTTCCATTGTCAGAATTAACTAAACATGATGTCTACAGAGGTCAGATCAGTAGATCACTACAAATTGCTATCAATGAAGATTCAGTAAATGTTTTTGACGACCAACCTGAATTGATTTTTGGCCCTGAGGTAAATAGAAAATCAGTTGATGGAGGAGTCCCTCATTTCTATGTAAGTCTAAACATACATAATAAAATACTTCATAATTCCATGTTTGATTCTAGTGCTTCCCATAACTTAATGCCTAAATCTGTGATGGAGAAACTGGACCTAGACATCACCAGGCTGTATAAAGATCTTTTCTCTTTTGATTCAAGTCAGGTCAGATGTCTAGGATTGATCAAAGATTTATGTGTATCTTTAGTGCAATATCCTACCAAAACCATCTTAATGGACATAGTAGTAGCTGATATCCCACCAAAGTATGGTATGTTACTGTCTAGATCTTGGGGTGCAAAGCTTCAAGGGTCTCTACAGTTGGACATGTCTTATGCTACTATTTCAGTATTTGGTCAACCCAAAAAACTATACAGAGAAACTTTAATGAAATATGTGGTGAGGAGCCAGGAGAGACCTCAAAATTTCCCTATCTACTCCATTCACTCTGATATGGATTCTTTCATCCTTTACAATGCTGAAATTGATCATTTGAGTGAAGTCAAGTTTTTAGCAGTTGAACAAGAAGAAATTACAAATAAAAAGTCTAGTGTTCAAATTTAGGAAATTTCTGAGAAAAGTGATACATCACATACTTAAAAGGAACCAGAAGAAACTAAAAAACCAGATCTTCCTATTAAATATATCTATGAGACTCCTGATATTAATTATGAACATGAGATCTTTTGGTACTTAGAATTTGATGGTTCAGTTAACAAGTTAGGAGGAGGAGCAGGAATTTGGGTGCACAATCTTGAGAATGATCATGCTGAAGGCCATGCCTACAGATTAAACTTTAAATGCACTAATAATATGGCTGAATACGAAACTTTGTTGCTAGGTCTTAAAATGGTCAAAATTTTAGGGGCCATTATGGTATCAGTCCCAGGAGATTCTTATTTGATCATTCAATAGATAAAATGAAATTTTCTCACAAACAATCCCATATTAATATCTTACAGAGGAACAATGATTGAGATTCTCAATACATTTTTAGAAACTCAGCTGGATAAAATCCCAAGAAAACATAATTTGCATGCTCATAGTCTGGCAATGTTTGCTAGCACCTGTAAACTACCATTTGAGCCCAATCATCATTTCATAGCTGAAATTAGACATAGGCTATCTATACCTGACAATGTAAAAAAATGGCAAGTGTTTGACAATGGTATTCAAATTAACAACTTCTTAACACTAGAGGAAGATTTTTGTAGCACTAATATAGATATAGATACAGTTACTGAATTTGATCAAACAAATCAAATAGAAACAGACATTTCAACAGAAAATCAACTCAAATGCTTCATGCAACAACATTTACCAATAAAAAAATGCAGGATCTCAAAGAAATGGACATTGATGAAATTATTGAAGGAGAATCTGAAGTCATTAATTTGAAAGATAATGAGTTGCCTAAAGGGTTAGCTCCTTTGGAAGATCTCTTTGATTTTAATGATATCCCAAGGAAACCCAAGATGGAATCTCTAAAAGCTGACATTGAAGACTATAACTTGGGAACTGAAGAAAATATGAAAATGGTAAAATATGAAGACCTGAAATCATATGATACCTCTATAATTCAACATGCAATCCCTTTAAAGGAAAATAAAAAACCATTCAAACAAAAGCTCAAAAGAATTAACCCTGTACTGCTTCCCCTAATTGAAAAAGAAATCAAAAGAATGTATGAAGCAGAGATAATTTCTCCTATCAGATTTTCAGAGTGGGTTTTTAATTTAGTACCTACTAGGAAGAAAACTGGAGAAATTAGGCTCTGTGTTGATTTAAGGAATGTAAACAAGGTTTCTTTGAAGGACAATTACCATTTACCTAATATGGATCACATCTCACAAAGGGTAGTAGGTGCTTCTAGGATCTCACTTTTGGATGGGTTCTCAGGCTATAACCAGATTCTGGTTCATCCTGATGACCAGGAAAAAACTGCTCTTACAACACCATGGGGAATATTCAAATATGTTAAAATGCCATTTGGACTTAAGAATGCAGGGGCAAATTTTCAATGTGCAATAGACATAGCTTTTGCAAAAGAAATTCATGATTTCTTGGTCATATATCTAGATGACCTGACTGTTTTTTCTAAATCAGATCAACAACATTTAGATCATCTGAAACAAGTATTTTTAAAATGCAGACAATATGGAATTTCATTAAATCCTAAAAAATCCCTATTTGGTCTAGAAGAAGGCAAAATTTTGGGCCATATCATCTCCAAAGATGGCATTAGAATTGATCCTGCTAGATTTGAGGCCATTTTGCAAATACCCCACCCCAGAAATGCCAAAGAACTTCAAGCTTTCCTAGGAAAGATTAACTTTTTGGGAAGATTTATATCTAATTTAGCTGAATTAATCAGATTTCTGAATAATATGTTGAAAAAGGATGCAAAAGTTAAATGGACAGTAGAAGCCAAATAAGCGTTTGAAGAAATTAAAATGGCTTTGACCAGAACACCAGTCCTCACAAGTCCAAAGTTTGATAGAGACTTCATAATATTTTCATTTGTATCAAAACACACCATTGCTGTTGTTTTACTGCAAAAAGATGATGAAGGATGTGAGAAACCCATAGCCTTTTTCAGTAAAGCACTAAGAGATGCACCATTAAAGTACAAAATCATGAAAAAAAGGCCTATTTACTTGTGAAAGCTATTAAGGACTTTAGAGTCTATATATTATACTCCCATGTAATAGCCTATGTGCCAAATGTTGTTGTCAAAGACATCCTGACCCAGGATGGGATTGAAGGAAAACGAGGTAAATGGATTGCTACTATATTGGAATATGATATTGAAATAAAACCCACAAAGCTTATAAAGGGACAGGGTTTGGCAAAACTCATGACTGAAACAAATTTCCGAGCCTTATATATTAATGAACTGGATAATGAACAGGAGATGGCGACTCCACAGATCAGCCAGGCTTTCTTAGATTCACCTTGGTATGCTGATATAATTTTTATATTATTAAACCTACAAGCTCCTCCAAGATTATCCAGAACAAAGAAAAGGTTTTTAAAGATCAAAGCTTTAAAATTTTGTATTTTAGATAATGTTCTCTTTTGGAAAAAGCATGAAGGTATTCTATTGAATTGTTTAATAAAAGAAGAAGCTGACAAGGTTCTTAAAGAATTTCATGCAGGAGACTGTGGTGGACACCTTTACTGGAGATTAACTGCAGACAAAATCCTCAGAGCTTGATTTTATTGGCCAACCTTGTTCATTGATGTAAAGAAGTTTGTTACTGCTTGCCACAAATGTCAGATTTTTGAAGGCAAGAGGAAACTGTTACCCTTACCCTTGAGACCAATTTCTACTGAAAAACCCTTCCAACAATGGGGACTGGACTTCATTGGAGAAATCCACCCTCCCTCTTCTGGCCAACATAAATGGATCCTAACTGCCACAGATTATTTCACCAAATGTATAGAAGCCATTCCTTGCAGACAACTCAATGACACAGTCATTATAGGATTCTTAGAAACCAACATACTGTCTAGATTTGGCTGTCCTGAAAAAATCATAACTGATAATGTTGCTGCCTTCAAATCCAAGAAAATGATAAGTTTCTATAACAAGTACCATATCAATTTAGGCCATTCCACAACCTATTACCCTCAAGGTAATGGTCTAGCTGAGTCATCCAATAAAAGCTTAATTAATATCATTAAAAAATTATTGGAAGAGAACAAGAAAAATTGGCACAAGAAACTTACTAATGCATTGTGGGCAGACAGAGTCACTACAAAGAAATCTATTGGAACTATTCCTTATGAACTAAATGAACCCCAAACAAAAATAGACCAGGAAAGTGTGCAAGTCTAAATGCCACTACTATTTCATTTTCTGTAATAAGCAATTGTGTGCAGCTTGTTAAATTTTGCCACAATTGATGAAGAGTCAAATAGCTCAAACTTGGCTCATTCATATTTGAATTTCATGCTGTAGAATAGAGAATAAAATCTAACCAAATTGTTTAAACTTGGCAGATAAGTAGATAGGTAGAGTAAATAAAAGGAGCTCAACAGTGTAATCTGAGCCCTTGGATGTAATAAGTCTAGACTTAGGTAGGCTTACCATGTAAAAGAAAATGATGATTTGATAAGGGTTTGCCAGTCCAAGTGCACCCAAATAAAGAAGAAAAAATGTCAAGTTAAAGTAGGTAGGGTAGGTAGATGATGTTGAAGAATGATACTTGTGATGAAAATGTTTCTAAATGTGTTGATTTTTACTTTTATCACCAAGGAAAGGCATACATTTTACTTGAGGCAGTTCAAGCAAGGCAAGGTTAAATAATTAACTTCCATTCACGTTTTCCCTAAAACAATTCACTAATTTCCCCTAAGTATTAAGGTCTTTGAAAGTCAAAGGGGCTTAGAGCATTTCTTTGACTTCTGGAGGGACCGGACCCTCGGCCCAATGATCTAAAAGCCTAAATACTCATAAATCTCATTCATTACATTTCATAAAGTTTGCCTAAGTGAAAAAACCTATTTTACTTAGGAAATACATAATATCACTTCAAAACCCTCTTTAGACTAAGTTTCTATGTGAATGTTTAACATAGGCTTAGCGCTTATTTCATTCTGTTTCATATTAACTATTAACACATTATATATAACTCTCATATAAACATTGACCCTTCCCATATTATTTAATTACATATAAAACCCCGACATATTACATATTCCCGCCCCGATTGAAATACGACCATAAACAATGTTTAAAAGGGATTAACATATTTTTTTGGAATTCGTTAATAACCTATCCCGCAATGCCATATGGGATTAATTAACCATCCGGGTTAATTAATAACCAACCCCTTAACCAATAAAAATGCCCCCAATACAATTTAACATTGTTAATATATCGGGCCCACAGCAAATTAACACCCCGCCATCTCCAGAGCCCGTCAGTCGTTCGATCTCTGCCTTTCATCCGATGGTTGACGATCATATCGCGACCCCCCTTACCACCGTGTGTTAACTCGCGATTTCCTAGTGGTTTTTTGCCATATCCTCGCCACGTGTTGCCCGCTCCATATGTTCGCTCGCCCTCAATCTAAAACCACCCGACCCCAAAAGCGGTGCGGGGTAAACCACTTACCACCCTCCGCGTAACGACAAAACATCCCATCACACTGACATCATCCGCCCAATAAATGCGAAAAATTACCCACCAAACTGAATTTCGTTAAATAAACGATAAAACGTCATTTTCACTGAAAAGTGTTGCGTCCAGCTCCCATGCAAATTAACGACCGAATCCACTGTTCCAGCTTTTCAACTGCCACCTAACCTACAAGACTACAGTACGAGCTTCGCAGCTTGTCAACTAACCTGCCATTGTACGGTTTTCCTCCTTAATCCAGGTATTTATCCATTTTTTCCCTGCAACCCTGCAATTTCAGTTTTCCACTGAGAATTCTACCAGAGAAAGCCAAATTCAAGCTAAAAACAGTTTGTAATTACCATAAAAGACCCCAAACTGCTGTTTAGTCCATTTTTCCCATTAGAAGTCTGAATTCCAATTTGAATACACAAGAACCAAATATGGAAACTCCCATAGCCCTAAATGTCGCGCCCATGAATGCACCTCATAAAGACTTAGATTATTTACCCCTGGCCGATAAAGATTTCCAAATAAAAGATTTCTCTGGTGATATGAACCATCTTCGAGCTTTTTGCCAAGTCAGGAACAACTATCTAAACAAATCTGATATTTTTGGATTGTGGGAATCCAATCTTCCCATGTATTTCCTCCCTTCAGTCCATGTTTTCCCAGATATCATTCATCAATGTTGTGCCAACTATGACCTAGTCCATAGAGCAGTTATGTCCCCATCCCAAACTGTTCTTTTTCCCATAACTGTTAAGTCCATTAATGAAATGATACAGTTCCATTCCACTCAGCCCCTTTCTCCTCTTTCCATGGGGAATTTAATTGAAAAAGCTTCTCAATTTCCCAAATCGGAGATAACCCGTATTGCTCAGATGTTCATGAAACCACAGTACCAGCCTCAAGCTCCACCTCCCTATCTGCATACTTGTTTCACTGAAACTGGAAAGCTTATTATTGACATGATATCCCTAATCTTGGGATTTAAATCCAGTAAATTTGTTGATGATATCACTTTAGTTTTGTTGTCAATATTTACTCTTGGACAACCCCCTGCTGTCAAGTATGACTATGCCACTTTCATTGCCAATAAAATCAATGATCAATTCATGAGTTTGGATAGGGAAGGAGTTTTCAAATACACATATTTTATATACCATCTTTTGTTATATCATCAGCCAGACAGCTTTCCTTTCCCTATCAGGAAATTGGACTCAAAGGGAAATCGAAGGTATGTGATTTTTTGGAGCTCAATATTTCATAAAAGTCTGGAGTCTCCTTATACTTATAATGAATTCATTGACTGGTTTTTACATCCAGCATCCACTCTGTTGATAGGAGTTCCCCCTTCTAGAATCACTGGTGACATGAAGAAGATTCTCCAACTCTCCAAGCAGTACAGGATAGGTGACTGGTACCTGTACCAAAATCATACAGAAATCAGAATGTATGGGTGTGGACTTTGCTCTTTCAAGTTGCCTAAATATGTGCCCATGAGATTGTTTGCACTAGAGTATTTTAGACAAATCATAAATGCAGACCTAGTCCATTTTTATGCTGCCAAGAAGAAGGCTCAGTTAAGAATAAAGAACCAGCTAAGCCCTTATGTCATCAATTCTACGGATACATGGCAAGATGCTGAAAATATTTTAGAAGATCATCTTAGATTGAAGAAAAGTTTTTGGTGGGTGCCATATGACCCAAATAGTTTCATATGTGAAAAAAGAACAAGAAACAGGTTATCTGTTTATATACATCATAGGATCCTAGAAATTGAATAATTTGCAAATCAGGATGAATGGGTAGAAGGGACCCTAATAGAAGAAATTAGTGAGCAAGAAAAGATGGAAAATGTTATGAAAGATCTTGAAAAAACCCTTGACCTGGACTCTTTTGGACAGGTATCCTTCAAGCTGCCTCAACAATCAGAAATTGGCACATCCTCTGCTGGAACTTCTCAATAGTCTCCACAGGAAGCCAACATTCCAGCTACAGGGTCTTCCAAAGGCAAAGAAATGGAGGCCACAGAGTAGCTTACAGTGACAAATCAGCCTACAATGTCCAGAGAACAGAGTCAAGTGCAAATTCCTCCAGCCCAAACTAAAGAAGCAGAAGTTCCAGCATTGCAAACTCCTCTAAATGAGGAAAGAAACAAAAAGAGGGACAAAGAAACTATCACACCTATCAGTGGACCAACAGGACAACCTAGAGCAAAGAGACAAAGACTGAATCCTTTGTCAAAAGAGGAAATAATTGAAGAAACTATAGATAGTCAGAGAGAAGAAAGAGCCAGCCAGCAAACTCCATCATTGGGAGTAACCACAACTAGCTCACAAAGGCAGGAGCTAGAAAGACTGCACAGTGTAGAAGTATCTTCCACTAGGCCACAAAGCAAACAGGCCTCAAACATTAAGAAGAATTTCACAGAGATAAAGGCCAGGAATGACCCAATAAGGCTTCAAATTTACGGTCAATATCTAAAAATGGCCCCCACAAACCAGCAGAGATTAATGTCAGCCTATGAAATTAAAGAAGGTAAAATGATAATGAGTTATTTTAAGCCAAAGGTGCAGCAACTCTAGTCAGCAGCAGACTATATCAGAACAAACTTGGAGGTCCTAGCCAAAGATATTCATCCTATGGACCAAATTGAGCTTCATAAGCAGAGTGGGGAAATGGTTTATTCCACACTGACTGACAAAGCAATGCTGGCCCACAAATTACAAAATTCTTTGGACAACACAACAACTCAATTACATTTGGAGAGAGCCTCTTCTCTCGCCAAGGATAACAGGATCAAATCATTGGAAAAGATCATCATTGGATTGGGACATGATCTCAAAGATGCTAAAGGCATACAGGCACTAATTACAGAGGTAATTACAGGTACAATTGCAACAAGTACATCAACAGCAGGTACAGCACCAGGTAGCAGTACTAGTATGAGTACGGAAGAATTGATAAAAGCCATCGAGGAATTGAGATTACAAGTTACAGAGTTGAAACAAGTGAAAGAGCAATTGGCTAAGGAAAAGAAGAAATATGACATCTCCAAAATAAGTGTTGTGGAGAAAACTAAGGAGATTAAAGCCTTAGAAAGTAAAGTAAAAACATTAGAACAAGAGCTTACCTTTGATAAACCTTTGACAGAAATCAGGAAAATCCTTTGGGCTACTATCATTCAATCTATAAATGAAATATGGCCGTCAATCCAAGTAATCTATGAGCAGCTAGACTTAGTGAAAACAACCCATGGCGCAATTCAACAGACAAGAGCAGAGTTGGGTAAAATGCCAGAAGAAGCCAATAGGCTTATCAATTGTTTTAATAACAAAAACAAAGAACAATTAGAAGTACTTGGCATCTCAGACAGGACAGACACCATTTTGGAAATCAAAAGAGTTCTGACTAAGAGAAATTTAATGCAAAACTTAGATAGAAGATGTCAAGACATGCAAGTAGAAATCAATTCCTTTATGGAGAAATTCACAGTTTCGCAGAGAAAAGGGCTACCAAGTCCTTTGGTCATTAATGACAAATTGATGAAACACATTGACTATGTAGATAAATTGAATAAGTATGCTGGTAATCAAGCTAGCCCATCATCAAGTGCATCAGGAGTGAAAGCACTTCCCACAGGCCGAGTTCTCTATGACAACTTAGAGAACTTATTCTACATTGTGTATGAGGTAAAACACCTATTCACCATCCAACCTAATTTCTTCAGATATACAAAGACTGATGAAACTCTAAGAAAACTTTAGAGGCACAAATTGTAGAGTAGAAATGGTAGGAAGATATGTTAGAAATTTTGTAAAGTTACCTTTGGTAAAATGTAAATTTTGGGCTATTTACTTTGTTGAGATAAACAGAGATGAATAAAGGTGAACAATGATCAAAACAGGTCGAAGAGTATCAATCAAACAGGGCATCCAGCACGAAGTTACAGCAGCAAGCCAAATAAAAGGGCCTGCCTCCAGCACACCCAGCACAAATAGGAACAACACAACATTTGTTTGCTTTTCTCCTATCTTTGAGACTAGTTGTCTCTATTTTCTTGTAAAAATGATTTTTCATCACTAGAATATATCTCACTCTGTTATGAGATATTGTGTAAAATATTTTGTATAAATACTCCCTTAATTGGAGTATTAGGGTGGATTCATATACATTGCTGTAATACTAGTTTTTGGGAATAAAGCGTTGATTGGATCAAATTTTCGCATGGCTTGCTGGACAAAGAATTAATGCAAGGGACTTTTCACAGATTTCTTGAAGTAAACACTGGATCGATAAGTCCTTTATACCTTATGTTTTAAAGTTTTCCTTGTTTATTATGTCATCTCTGTTTCACATCTGAATGATAAACAAAAAAGAGTAATTCAGAATATGCTTTATTGCACCCTGCCTTCAAAAGTTATCAGTTTCTATGTTTTCTTCTGAATTAGAATAAACAGTGAAATCTTAATTGCTCTTGTTTTCTAGTTCTATCACTTTGATTATGTACTAAAGAATACTTAACTACTCTTTATTAGTAATCATCCAAGTTCCCTCTTGAAATAGGTTGAAGGATTCTTATTTTCCCTTCACCCATTTTGAAACCCATTCCATCTATTCCAAGCCTTTATTTGTTCCCTGTTTGACCATATTTCCCCGTGAAACCATCCTTTGTTAAGAAACCAAGTCTAGTTGAGTCATCTTACTTGACTCCATTAGCCCAATGGCCTGAACTACTAAGTCTTATCCATTTGTTATCGAATCTCACCAACCAAATTCAAACAAACCCCTAAACTTCACAACTAGCCTAATATCTTTAAAAAACAAAGCTAAAACATAAAGAGAGAGCCCTCTCTGGATGCAGATTGGCTAGAATATGTATCTAAAAGATTGGTTAGTGGTTACCTCGGTCTCCTTTCCCTTTCTTACAACTTTTGGGCAAACCTGAGTGATAATACTTCTGATACACAAAAAGTTTCTCTTAAGAACTTATGCCTCTGCACTAAAGAGAGTCCTTAGTAAAGCTATAAAGAAAGCTGGAGAAGCTAAGTTTGCAAGGTGGCAGACTCTATTTACAAATTTTGACTTTGAAGTCGAACACATCAAAGGCGAAAAGGATTGTATGCCTGACTTCCTAAGCAGAGAATATTTAAGTCAGAAAGACAATGCCATGGTGATAGTAATAGAATGGTACCCTTCCCAACATACAAAAACTATGAGAAGTATTTCTCAAATGTAGAACTGGGAAGAATACTGTTCCAAATGGAAACCAACATGGCAACTAAGAAACACAAAAGTGCTCAATGCAAACTTGTAACCTCATTCAGATATTCAACACTTAGTACCTCAAAGGAAAGTCTAGCCCAAAGGTAGCAAATGGATACACGACATGGTGTATCAAAGGAGTATGTTGGCTGCACATTTGGCTGAAGAATCCATAAGAAAAGATTTTAGAGATATCAATATGATCTGGATAGAAGGAAGCAACCAGAGAAGAATCGTCAACAAATATCTTGCCATAAATCGAACCAGATGGTCGGGATGGCACGACATGCCAGAAATGTGGCCACAGGGAGATCCAAGCATTATCTTTCCGAACACCATTTACAACTTTTCAGACTACAAAAAATTGTGGTGGGACATCATGAATGTATATGGACAAAACGAAACTCACTACACAGGAGTAAAATTTGGGGCCACATGGACCACACAAAGACAACAACAATGTGAATGGCTTCGACAATGGTGGAACGATTTCGATATCAACAAGACTGTTATGGACCCTCTCTTCTTCCAGCATGACTTCCAACTAGAATGCAACACTTGTGGATTCTTAACTGAATGTTGGCATTCTCCATGTAAAAATGTTGGGGACGTTAATAATTATCCAGACAATCAAGTTCTTGGTTACTTTATGAAAAGACACCATGAGTGGTTAGTCATGACCAAGATTAAACACCAAATTTTCCTAATAAAGCCTATTATTATACAAAGAATTTATACTAATGCTTGGGATTCGTGTATATATTCTCAGATAAGATTTCCTTGGGAAACTAATGGTTCTCGTGGGCTTGTCCTTAAAGCTTCCACAATGTAATAATGATGTCTAGTCACAAGATTGAATGTGACCAGTTTTCTCGTGGGCTTTTCTGGTTAAAAGCATCCACTCTGTAAATGTTATTCACATTACAATGTTTTCCGTTGGATTTGTTCAAATCATCGACAGTGTAATCTAGTATGAAGATTATTCAGTCACGAGACTCGGAGCACTTCTCTGACTTTTGGTGAGATTTGAGCCACATCTCTTCGACTGATTGAAAGATAGTACTCAATCTGTCTTACTGACTATTGGATGATTGTCCCCTCATTTTCCTATATAAGGAAGGAGTAAGGCTCATCTTGGGGCATTCAGAGTGTGAGTGTGATTTTGGGTATGTTTTTGAGTTTTTGAGTCTGAGAAGGAAGTTCTTGCTTCCATCTCCTTAGAGTCCAAATCTGAGAAGCCTACGCAACAGAGTGAGAGCTCTGGTGAGAAGCTAAAGTGGTCAGATTATTAGGATTGAAGTCTGTCAAGTGTGTTTTAGAGATTGAAGTTCTGAGACAGAGTCTGTGAAAGGCCAAGAAGCCTTTAGATAGCTTCTTTCTTGACAAGTCACAACATCTTATAAAATCCTAATAAGTCTATCTTTGGAAAAGAGCTATAGAATCTCTCTTTGAAAAATTTGTAAGAAAAATCTTCATGAATAATATGAGTATCCATTTCCGAGTTGAACTTTCATTTGAGTACTTTCCTATTTTCCACCTATGTTATATTGTCTGTTGAGGTAGTATCTGTGAGACAAGAGGTTCGTCGAGGTCTAAGGAACACCAGTCCATTAAAGTTAGGAGGCCATGTGAAGGACGCTAAAGTGTGAAAGTCCAGAGGCTCGTATATGGGTTCGTGTAAAGGTTTTTGTATTGATTACAGAGAAGAGACTCAACAAGAGCAAGCTTCGTGTTTGAAGCCACTGCAGAAAATTGGTATCGGAGCTAGTAGCATCTGGTTCATTATGGTTAGTACTCAAAAATCTAATAACTCTATATAAATGGACAATTCTAGAAGATCATTCTCTTTTAGAGAGATTGAAGTTGAAGAACAAGATGGAGAAAACCCATTAAAAGATATGTTTGCATCATCATCTAAAAGGGTTATAGATTCTGCAGAACTAGAATATTTTGAAAGTCAGCCTACAGCTAAGTGGTGTTTGCCTAGTATTTCCTCATCAGAAGTATATGCTAACCTATCTATGTTTCACCTTAAAGTTGTAACTAGAATCTCTATTAAAGAGAGTATTAGCCAAATACAAGAAAATTTTGATTATGTACAAACATTGTCTCTTCTTGATACTAAGAAACTTTAGGCTGAAGCTAAAAGACTCGGAACCAAATATTTGCATCTAGGATGCATAATGATATGGATCAATCCCTTAGTCCACAGAGGACTGAATACTTTTATTCTTTCCACATTCAGAGATTTAACACATAACAAGTATTCTAATTCATTAATAGGAGGGATGGTTTCTCCATTATCAAATGGACCTGTATACTTTGATTGCTATCCAAAATTTTCTGTATATACATTTTATGAGCACATCAAAGATATCCTGCAACTACAAGTTCAAACAACAGGGTTTGATATGAAGAAAAAGATAAATAATATTGCCATTCAAACTCATGGTTGTTTCAGACATACAAATACCCTCTATCCTGCAATCCTCCATGCTCCCAACAAAGAATCCAAATCTAGTGTGGTTGTTCTAACAGATACCCAGAATCAGAAGTTAGAACATCAGATTATTAAATGGGAAGATTTAAGTTTCCCACAACATTGGGTTGTTGATAATCCAAACTTTTCAACAATGCAAAATATCACTTCTACCGATATAAAAGAAGGACCATCATCTGTTGTAGTGTCTGTTCCTAGAATATCTACAATAGATCGCAGAAGGATTGATTTAGCTTCCAAGTCATCGTCTATGTATATTGATCCACAAATAGTAGACACTGCCAGTTCTTTTACACCATATGTTAATTACCTGCATATAGATCTATTTGAATATGCCCAGATTGTAAATTTTTCATCTCTGCAAGTTATTTTCCCAAGCTGCAATCAAAAGATAAATCTCAGCAGCCTTGCTAATTCTGTCATACATTAGAACCATCATCCAAGGACATGAGAATGTCCTCCTACAACCTCTGTCACTTCGCGTCCAAATCCTAAGTGTTCTGAAATACCATTTCCTCATGATACCGATAATGTATTAATGATTCATAAGTGTCCATCTTTGGAAAATGAAGATCCTCGTCTCAAAGACATGTTTAGAAAAATGTGTCTTGCTGGTATGCCGTGCTATTGTCTACAGTATCTGGAACAACTTGATGAGATAATCCCTCAATCCAGATTTGACAACTTTGTGCCTTCTGATTGTAAGAAGCTTTCAAAACCAGAAATGCACAAGTTCTTTTCAATTATGGAAGGATGTAAGAAGCATACAATTGATCATCAATGGATGAAAAATATGCTTAATTGGGATTTATACACTCATCCCGAGGCTGAAAGTTTTGACCTTAGCAATTCATACCCAGAAAAAATCAAATTATCCCATGAATGGAAAGCATACATGCAAAAGAATAACATTTGGTTGTCTTTTTATGAATGGAAGAACAAGCAAGAAAATATAGATGTACAAATGGCAAATGTTGAATCACTTGCAGCAAAACATTCTTGGACTACCACAAATGGCAGTAAAATTGAAACTTCTACCACCTTCCCTCCTTACAAAGGCATTGTATTAGGAGAAGCACAGAACAATGCTAAAGCCATTCCTTTGGTCTTAAAGGATGATGGTGCCCTTGGCATTGATGGAAAATGATAATAATAATTTTTTAATATTAATTAATATTTTTCAAGAATATTTATTAATATTAAAAAATAAAATAAAATGTTCACAAAGTTTAGAATAAGTGGTGACAAGGTGTTTTGTTAGGCACTCTTTGGTGAAAGGGTAACTTGTTCAAAACTTCGTGGGCAAAAATCTAGCCTTTCTAAGGGTTGGTGTGGCCCAGGTCGAGTGTGATCCCTGGGTGATTTTGATAGTTTAAATGCTCCTGGGTCGTGGTTACTCAAGCTATGGGCTAGGCGTGCCAGTTATCTCAAGAATCAAATTACCTAGCAAACAAAAATAAAATAAAATGAATATTTATTTTAGTTTATTTTAACTTTTTTAGAATAATTTATTTTTTGAAAAACATATTGCTGAAAATGAAATATTTTATTAATTTATTTCATATGTGTATATGAGAATAGGGTTTATGTAATTAAAATTTTATTATATATCATTTTTAAGTGGAAGATAAAAAATTTAACTTCTATGGAATATTCTAGAATATGTATAATAGCATACACAAATCAAAATATGATATCTATTTCCAAAGTAGTTATACTCTTTTTGACATATTAATTAAATTAATTAATTAAAAAATGTGATATGAACAAATGTTATATGAAGAGAGTTATTATTTTTTGGGTATGTGGTATTGATAAGCCATCCATGATATTTCCCCATGATATTGTAACTAAGTCTATTTACAAATTAAAAAAATCATGGTAAAGTGAGGTAAATCTTCATGGCTAAGAATCTTATTTCATTTTTTTTTTTCAATATATACCTTTAACATATTTATCAATTCTTTTTATTATTTATTGATATTATAGTAATTTAGAATAAAGTTATAATTTAGTTATTTTTTATGATTTTCTAATTTTAACTAGGTGAAATATATCATGTAGTAAGTGTTTTGAAGTTTATTATGGATTGATCATATTGGCTTTTAATAGCCATTTAATTTATATGCTTATGTTGGTGTGTGTGTGTGTTGTTGATAATTAACGTCCACTAAGATCTGTATGGTCTACCGGTAAGAGATTAATCTGAATTCTTTAACATTTTATTTCAATGCTAAAAAAGAAGTGAGAGAAGTATTCACAAATCACCATAATTTTGTTGATATAAAAGGTCAAGAAGGTTGGTAGTGTGAGTATATGATGGATAAGTGAATGTGAGCATATGATGGATAATTGAATGTGTGCATAAGATGGATAATTTAAGAGAAATTTGTTTTCATCTTCAACCTTTCTAGGATCAAACATGTGACAAACATTTTCATCCCATAGCATTTTGGGAATTGACCAAGACTAAGGTTCACTAAAAAAACTCATACAAATCAATTATAATATTGAAAATACTCTTTTTTAAAACAATAATCAAGAAAATAGATAATTTTAATTTTCAAAATTAAAATTGAACACCTTCTTAATAATTAAATTAAATTTTATAATATTAAATAAATAAATAAAATATATTAATTTAATCAATATTTTGTATTTTTATATGAATCAAAATTCAAATCATATAATAACATATTATCTCACCCATAAAACACAATTTAAAATAGTTATTTTACCATTTAAATTAAAATATAACTTTAAATTGATTAATAATATATATCTTAACTAAAATATAACCATAATATTACTAATAATATATAACATGAACTTTTTCAATTTGGCTTTTAATATAATATTAATTATTTAATATAGTGAAAAAGGTTATTTTCAATTTTGATGGAAAAATTGAAATTGCGTGTAGTTAGGGGTTAGGCAATTGTGAAAATGATGTAACTGAGGTATATAGTTTAATGCAATGACTCTTTCTCACAAAGGAAGAAAACATTGGGGATATGGTGGTGATGGGAGATTCACATCTGGTTATCCATCACGTTGTTCACAGATCTTTTCCTAAGGATTGCAAGTTGTGAAGCATCATTTATTGAATAGGGAATATGAAACTAGTCTTCTATATTATTAGTTTATTTCATGCGTTAGAGTGAACAATTTGGCTACAGGGCTCGCCAATAAATATATAAATTTCGATGCAAGAGCCCTAATAAAAAATGATATTCCTTCCCTCACAACAATTCTATATGTAATGTAAATTTTCTTTGTATCTACACATCTTTTAAAAAAAATCTTTTAGAAAATCTACTATCCTATATCCTTGAGAATAATAAAATGGCTATTATATACGGAAAGAAAAGACCAACTAACTTCAAAATATTTTGATTTTACTCATGCTACGATCCATACATGACTTTTAATTTAATGCAATATACTCATCATAATTTATATATATAAACAAACTACATTATATATCATATTTCAAATAATTCTGAAATAATGTACAATGCATTCAAATTAAATTTTTAATAATAAAAAAATCCTTAGATACAAATTTAAAAATACGTCAACCTTAGTAAGAATTAAGAATGATTTATTTGTAGGTAATTTGGATTTTAAGTACCATTAATAACAATAGTATGATTATTATTTGTTGAAAGAAGGTGATAAGACTAATAAATAATATTTTATCAAAGAGAAATACAAAGGCATTCTTAATATCATGTGTTTTCATCGATTTTTGCTTGAGGGTAATATCTGTTGAACTATGGAGGCAATGCAATGACCTAGAGTTTGCATCATCGGCTTCTGGTTGCCTTGCGTCGTGACTGATATTGAGCTTGAGGCTCGCAATAAAGGTGGGAAGAGAAAATCTGACTGGTGGGAAGAGATAATTTGTAAAAAAATTAAAGAATGATTTTAATTTTATACAAAAAGAATAATTATGAATTATAAAATAAAATTGATTTTTAATGAAAAAAATATACTGAAAAATAATGAGAAAGATCATAGTTGTAGTTGTTAATTATTCTAAACAAATTGAAATAAATTTTGACTTGTTTTAATGAATTTATATTAAAAAACATAAAATAAATAAAAGGCATAATACTAACTATAAATACATCTCGAATAAGAATTTATAATTAATTAAAGGACTATTTTTACTTTCTTGTTAAATAAAAATAAATGTTCATTTGATATAAACTAGAGACATATGTTCATAAGAAATGAAAGACAAAATAACATGTCAAGAAAGAAAAGCAATCTTGTTATTAATTATATTTGCATCAATACACACACCAAATTCAATTAATGAAAGATATTTCATAAAGCAAAATGCGTATGATATGTAAGCCAAGTTAAATCTTATATATGGCAATCATGAGAAAATAACTTGATTTGAAATCCAAACAAACAGGATTTGTCAAAGATGGAGAGATGAATTATTATTATTAACATCAACTCTTTAAAACATAGTAATTAAGTGAGTGGCATTATCTAAACTTCAATACTTCCTCAATCACAGTCAAAGAAATCACTAAAATTTTAAACATGTAAAAATGAAACATTTAAAATAACATATCTCAATATTTGTATTAAAAACATGTAATATCAAAACTTACAACAAATTGTATAAAATTTCAATGCCACCAAATGCAAAAATTCGTCTATTCCATCCCCCCCTTCACTCAATGTTTGATAATTTATTTATACAGAAAATGTCTCATACAAAATTATCACATATTAAAATTACAAATCACAGCCCCCACAATATTGGTAATAATGTTTATCCCATAGGTTTTGACCTCATAGGTCACATTGACAAACTTCAAAAATAAATAAGTATAACAACTAAAATTCCATGTTAACAAGAAGCAACAATTAAAAAGACTAAATCTGAAAATTTAAACCTAATCACACATCTGCACAAGTCATATGTAGTATACCAATAGATACAATCAACAAAAAATAACTATCTAGAATAGAGGCTACAAAAATTGTGATTATGTAGCTACTTTTAATCAAATTAGTAAAATTAACAAGCAATTGTTTGTACCTTTGAAAGATGTGAAAATATAAAACCATTTACATGAGCATCAATCATTTGGAATTAGTAATATTTTTGAGATTAAAATTAATAATAACGTTAATACCAAAATATTTAATAACCACTTGTCTTTTGACCAACTGTAATTTCTCTTTGAGCTTAGTAACCTGCTTATTGTGTTGTTCTATCATGGATTCAGTTTGCAACCTAAGTTGTATATTCTCTTCTTGCAATTCATGAGCCTTGTGTTTAATATAAGGAACTACAATCGTGTACTTCTCCTACCATAACCAACTCTACAAGAATCTATGACAGTCCTTTTTTATTTTTTACAATCAGTATTGGACCTAAATGCAACATCATCAAATTTGTTGAAGACAATGTTATCTTCAACATCTTCAACATGCTTGAGTTCTGGCTTTCCCTTTTTAGGTGTAGGTTCCTCAAGAATATCTATCTGGAAAGGTTTGACTATGGTTGAACCCTTTTTAGGCCTATTTCTCTTGGCTTGAGATACTTGTTGGGATAATTGTTTTCTTCTAATATGGGATGGTGTGGTTGAAATTTTCTCACATTTGATTTTTTTTATTTGTAGGTTCACTCTTGTCACAATACAAGGAGAAATATGGCTCGGATTTAGTCCTTTTTCCATATTACAGGTAATTTGAGTGAAGACTAAATCTACAGGCTCTTCATATGTTCCATTTAGCATGCTCAATTGAGATGGTCAACTAGGGATTTTAGGCATTGAACTTTGATGAACTCGGGAAGTTGGGGTTTCTAAAGAATTTTTGTGAAACCCTTCCTCAATTTCTTCAACGGCTGGATAGGTTATTTCCCCATCATCTACCGAGGGTTTAAAAAAATTATTTCTAAAAAGAAAATCTTCCAAGAGTCCCCTATTTGGGACAACCAAAATTCAACCAGAATCTGAATCAAACCTTAGTGAAACAAACTCCTATTAGGATTTTTGAAACTCCTCTTATATAACATTGACATTTTTCTAAGACTTTTAAATAAATAATAGGGGAGATTTAATTGTAACCAAGAAAAAACCATAAGAAATCGAAAATCATGGTAAAAAAAAAAACCATATCAATGCTTGCAAGTTATATGACATTTGATAATCAAAACATGGTCTTGCCATCTACTTTTCAACAAGTTTACACGCATATCTTTGAAATTGTAGGTCATTTATTGGAGAAAATGAACTTATCCCATGGAATTTCCTTTACTAGACAGTTCTTGGACCATCTCTCACCTTCAATAGGCAGACAAATAGCTTCAACTATGAAAGTTTCATTTACTTGAATGTCTACATCTCCTACCCATGCAACCTTTCCATTCCAAGTTTGTGCATAGGCCTTAACGACTTTGACATTGTGCCCTTGAAAATCCTAAATAAAGTATTTCATGCATGTTTTTCTTTAAATATTGCCAAATACTCCTCATGGGCTTGTATCGTTTCATTTCCAAGGGGTTTGATTCTCACAACGAGGCCATTAATTAGGATGAGAATGTGCCAAAGGTTATTCAAAGAAAAATGACAGAGCATTCGACTAAGTTATGACAGAATGAAATTCAACAAAGCAACATACCATAGACTTCTACAAAATGATGAGAGTAGAATTTGAATGAGGGTAAAACAATGGTCAGCTACCTAACATTAGGGGATTTTTGAGGTCTAAAATGGGTCTCCTAAGAAAATTATAAAATAATAATGGAAATAATCAAATAAGATTAGATGACATCATCAAATTTTAGAGGGAAAAAAGAAAAAAGAATTGTTTTCAACTCGTATTTTCAACTTATCCCCCTATGGGTTCAGTCAAATTTCGAGTGGAAACACTCGTTGGATGCATAATTTGATTCCTCATCCAAGGAGTACCCATGTTGCATACTTTTGATCGACCCTATTACACGAAAACTGAGAAATACATGAAAATGTTATTGCAATCACGTTTTTTCATGTGTTTCTCATTTTTTCATGTAGAAGGGTCGATCAAAAGAATGCAACATGGGTACTCTTTGGATAAGGAATTAAATTTTTCATCTAACGAGTACTCCCGCTCATAATTTGAGTAGAACCCTAGGGAGATAATTTGAAAATAAAAGTTGAAATAGTAGTTTTATTATTTTTTAATCTTTTTACTTTTTTACTCCAAAAATGGTGAATCATCCCCCATGGTTGACATCATCATTTTGAATCCTATTTGTTCTTGTTAGAGCCTAGATTGACCTCAGGCTGAAAGGAGGCAATTCTAGGGTAACCACAAACTACGCTTAACCTAGTAGCTAGCCCTACCAGGTCGGGAGAGGGCTCTCTCCTTTTGGATCTCAATCAAAAGGACTGGATAAAATAGGAATTTTAGGCTAGGTATAGTAGCTCTAGGGTTTTTGATTGATTTTGTTGGTTTTGTTGCTGGATCAAATGGAGCAGGCAACTTTGGTTCCGGGAAATCAAGTCAGGATGCAGGGTGTTCTATGGGGCGAGGTAGGTAGGTGTTTTGACACTTGGAATTGAGTGAGATGAGAGGTCTAAGACTGTTGAGGAGTTGAGGAGGGCATGCAAAGATCATGTATCCTTATCAAGCAGTAAAAAACATTAAAAACTGAATGGTTTCCCAAGGCAGAGCACTGTAAACAATGTATTCTACCTATCTATCTTGATATCATTTAGCTAGAAGAAATGAATTAGATTGTGGCACACATAACACATGAGAAAAACTAATAACAGAAAAGAAACTATGCAAAAACACTTTACCACAAGTATCCCCTAAAAATAGCTGCAAATCCTAGTTTATTTCCTTGCCAAATTGCTGATAAAGGTGTACAATGTAGCTCAGAGCATCCAAGAGAGTCCAACCTTTGCTAATGACAGAAAAAATGCATAATATAGACATCAAACCACCTATGCTATCCATCAGGGGTCGAATCCAAGAGAAAAGGAGTTGTTACAACCATTTCCAAACAGGGAATAGGAATATAGGCAGTGGAACAACTTGCCTTTACAAGCATGGAAACTGATTCATTGACCCCCAAACCACCTCAAACTGATGAATCTACCCTCTAAGATCATTTCACTATTACATTTACATACCAAGGCATTAATTACAATCATAATTTCATCCATGAAGAGAGAAAAAGTCAACTTGTAGTGAAAATAGGTGAAAACTGGATTTTCTGGCAAATTGGCTCAATGCACAACGCTGCTTCATGCCCACTTTTGGAGGCCTTCCCCTTAGCCAAATTGATCCCATGATAGCTCATTGGAAAGGTCTTCCTGTCTAGTGTCTGTAACATCTTGAAATAATGCATTTGGAGGTCATTTACCCCCTCAAAAGTGAAATCTCCCAAGGTTTCTTCTGTGTGTCCAAAAAGAGGCAGAGAGGTCATTGTTTGGTAGTTCTTTGACCTTTTGGTGACCTAATTTTGCTCCAAAATTTCTGAAATTTTTTGGTTTTGATGCTTTCATCATGCTAAATCTAAATATATAAGCCTTTCCTCCAACAAGTGCTCCAAGGAAAAACACAACGCCACTCCCAAATTTAGCCTAGGATACCACCATTAGTTGCTTTAATGGGCTAGTGAGTCTTCAACCAATATTTTCAACTTATCTTGCTCCTTTTTTCTCTTTAAGGCCTTCCTCAACCTAGCCTTAAGCTTCCTCATCCTTATGTTGCATATTTTGTTGCAATTCATGTAGTGTTAGGCCATGTGGTGAATCATCTTCTTGTCTTTGTTGGCCTTCTCAATCAGCCCCTCAAGGTGTATATTAACCCTCTCAAACCAAGTTTCCCTATCATTATCAATCTCTTGTTCAATCAAAGTCAACTTGAAATTTTCCTCCTTGGCCTTCTGCCTATTTTCCTTGATCATTTGCAGCTCCATGAGGACTTTCTTGTCACTCAATTGTTTGTTTTCTTGCTCTAAATATTTGAGGATCCACTTAGCTCTCTCTAAGTTATCTGACAAGGATTGTATCTCAGCCTCTTGTTCCTTTATGATCATGTCTTTGGTAGTCTTTGGATCCTAATTTTCCAAGTCAATGACATCAACTCCTTGATGAGTGAAGTGTTGTTGTGTTTCCTCATGATCAACAAGGTTAAAATCTCTTTCTTTCTCATCACTAAGATCCTTCTTTTGCATATTTTTCTTGCCCTTACCTTTGCCCTTGCTTTGCTGCTCAACATGTACATGTTTTGCTGAAGAAGAAGGCAAAGCCCCTTCCACACCTTGTGGAGATAGCATTTTCCTGTGGCTTGATGATGAAGGCAAGACCCCTTCCACACCTTGTGGAGATAATACTCACCTAGCAGCTATAAAAAGTTTCCTAGTGCCCCTCTTATATGTCACAAACACTGGCACTCCAATAGTTTCAGTCTCTTTGACCTTTTCATGTCTTGAAGTTCCACCTTCTTCATGATGTACTAATGAAAATATTTGTGGGCCTTTGAACATCTCATGAGAAATGAAATTTTCTCATGGCATGTTAAGAAGGTTCAGCTGATGTATAACAATGATTTTAATCAAAGAGTAATGGAAAATGCTATTCAACTGCTGGGGGTATGGCTTCCTCTTTACAATATGTGCCATCTTCTCAATGTTTCTGAACATGAAGTAAGGGATATTCATCATCTTTACTCTAGTGAAATGCATGAGAATTCTAATGTGGTAGGCATACAATCGAGAGAACCTACCTTCACAAGTGAAGTACTTGATAATGATTTTCATCAATGGATCAAACCTGTCTTCCAAAACCTTGAAGGGGAATACTCTCTTCATTTTGTCTTTGTATCTAGCCTTGATGTAAGGCTCATAGCACTCCTCATCAATATCCTGACCTTTGTTCCAATTTTCACCCACATATGGAATACCTGTAGCCTCTGAGATGACAACTGGTGATATGGTGAATGTTATTCCAGCAAGGGTTACTTCATTATTATGCAAATGTGTCGCAAACAACCTTTCCAACTCATGATGAAATTTGACTCTTTCTATCATTTCACAAAAATCAAAGCATGACTCGTGTTTAAAGCAAGAAATGGCAAGTGGATAGGCTTGCAACTCCCTCAAACTAGTGGGCTCCTCTCTGATAATCCTTCCTCCTTTATGAGGCTCCCTTTGATGTATGTTTCTCTCCCTAGAACTGTCACTAATGGTGTCTTCTTTAAACTCATACTCACTATCTCTTTCCATTGCTTTTTGTGGCTATGATCCCTTTGGTTATATTAGTGAATAATATAGTGGAGTAGGGTGGAGGAATGGAATGAAGATGAGTATGAAGAGATTTTAGGGATGAGTAGGGTTTTAGGGAGAATGGGTAGGGTTTGGTGATGTGAATGGGGTTTGTATGGTTTGGGGAGAGTGTAAGTGGGAATGTGGAAAATGTGTGAGGGGAATGGGATCTAGGAAATATATAAATGGGAATGGGGTTTAGTTTAGGGAATAATGGCAAGTAGATAGGGTTTGTATAATACTTGTGAAATGAGGAAAACTAGGGTTTCACCCTAGAAGCTAGGATTTGATACTAAGAATGCACAACACCAAAATTTGGTAAACAAAACCTTGATTCGCAAGCTATGACAAGTATACTTACTTGAAAGAGAGAGCATTTGAAGATTTTGAGGTGAATTTGAGAGTTTGGGAAAGTTTTAGTTGATTTAGAACTTGGCTGGGCAGACGCGCAGTGCCTCCCAGATGCGCAACGCCTGTGAAATTTTACACTCGAAAACTCTACTAGGTGCACAACACTTCCAAATGTGCAGCGCTGGTCAGAATTTCTCCAAAAATGCAGCAACTGCACTCTTTTGCTCAAGGACACTTAAAAATCACCTCTTAGCTCTCCTTTTAGCACTTTGACTTTAACATTAACATAATGAAATGATCAATAGAGATATGGCTTTATATGGCTTTCACTTTTTGATTTTTGATGGTGAAAACCCACTTTCATAATGTCTATTTGCTTTTTCAAATACTCTGTTTTTGGATGCTTGATCAATTTGATTTGATAGGTGGATTGATGCTCAAATTCTTTGACTTTTGCAATGGCAGTGCTTGGCAATATCACCGGGTGACCAGGAGCGGCATGGAACCATTTATTACATATGAGAACAATAAAATTACATCAAATTTAAACATGAAATACAAATGCTCTGTTTTCACCTCAAAACTAGTTTTGAGGTGAGAACTTTATTAAGCTTACAAATTAAGAAATTATAGCTTTCTGATCATTATTTTCATCCTCATGTGTCTGCTGACCATTATTAGCAATAATCACTGAATTTTGACCATGGTGAAAACCCTAAGACTAAATGAGAGTAAAACCTTATGTCATGATGAAATGAACTGAAAGTAAGCATGAATCATTGACTGAAAGGTATGAAAGGAGGTCAACAGATATATATCATGAGGGAAAAACTGAAATGAACTCTACCATCAGTAGATCCATGACCTAATGGAATGCAACTCATTAGAATGGGACTCCTAGTATGAAATGCAAAAGAGTAAATTTTGATCACTAATGGCAGTGTGAAGACAATGACACTAACAATTCTTATAGAGTTGATTTTGGTTGTACATTTTTCTTAGGAGGCCCATTTTAGACCTCAAAATTCCCCTAATGTTAGGTTTTGGCATCACTAGGTTTGAAATGACATAGGGGATCGAGTACTGTAGTACTGAGTGGAGTAATAGAGGGTCTGAAAACCAATGGTAAAAATATGTCCTTAGGAGTATTCACACATAATTGTAAGCCAATTGTTGAAAGCATAGTGCACCACTAAACCTGATGTTGCCACATAATCATAATAACCTATCAAACATTGATTACCATCCCTTTAAAACATGAATTCATGGTAATGTGATATGACTGTCAGTTGTAAGGTTCAATGACATAGGAATCAATGGAACTTCAAACATTGAAATCAAATAAACCACATTTGAATTGCATAATCCATTAATGACAAGGTTAAATCCTCGGTTTTAAGGATTGAGATTATATAGCCATGAAATTCACATCCAAACATTCCATATTCTGCATAATTTAAAACTTATATTCTAATTGTTACAAGCGACTTTAACAAGAGATCAATCCCTAGTGCTATGGGAATTATGAAATAATGGTGTTTGCATAGCATAAAGAATATGTAACAAAAGTGTTGGGCATGGCCTAACTTGGTCCAAGTTTTGGGTAAAAGACCTTGTAGAAGAAGGAGCAGACTGTGCAGAGTTGGCGAAGATATATTCATTGCACGGTATTTTAGGGTTTTGGGGATGGGACAAATCCCTTATTTTGTAATGAGTATCACATATTAGTCCTTGTCATATGGATCCATGTTATGTGGACCATGGTTTTTGTAAAGATGAAATGTATTTAAGGATGTATAATACCTTAGCAAAGAGGAGGGTAGAACATATTAGAAGATTATAAGTGATTGAACCTTGTTTTGCCTATAGTTTTAGGGAATGCTCCGCAACTGAGTGTGTGAAGGCCTAGAAGAGTTTGCAGTTGAGTGCACAAACCACCTGCAACTAGGTGTAGAGGTCAGAGAAGCGCATATAATTGAAGATCCTTTTAATAAAGAAGAATTATTTTTTGTGAAGTGTTGCATCTCTTTATGTGTTTATTATCTATTTTTATTTATCTGGTTATGCATGTTTTTCACTCAATTATGTGAAGAACTATAAGATATGTTGTTATTTGTTAGAGTTTATGGGTTTAATGTGAACCTGTTAAATTAATCATCTGTGTGAAGTTCTTATGCATGTGAAGTAATAAGATCAATATAAAGTATAAGTAAATACATGGCGCCACTACACAGATATCCCTTCGACTATAGAAACCTAGTTTTTCAACCTCCCATAATTTCTTCAGGTGAGACTGCAATTTGCTTGCAAGTTGTTGCTGAAAGGGCTAGTAGATGAGGGTTTTTTTGGTGCCCAACACACTCTGAACCTGGGTCAAGCCCCCTCAAACCAACAAATGGTCTCATTGATGCCATTAGTACCAAAGGTGACTTTGTAGGCTTTTGATAAATGGGAAATTAACTTTGTTGGACCTATCAGTCCGCTAGGGAAAAGGATTGGTGCAAGATATATCATCACCACAATTGATTATTTGAAAAGATGGGCAGAAGTGAAGCCAGTAAAGGATTGCAGTGCAGAAACCACTGTGAAGTTCATTTTTGAATATATATTGTCCAAATTTGGTTTTTCAAAGATATTGATGAGAAACCAAGGACACATTTTTTGAATACAAAAATTGAAGAAATAACTGAGAAATTTCAAGTTTACCATCAAAAGAGTACTCCCTATCATCCTCACGCAAACATACAGTGGAAGCTTTCAATAATATTTTGGAGAATGGATTGACCAAGATGTGCAATGTAAACAGAGATGACTGGGACTTGAGGATTCCAGCGGTGTTATGGGCATATAGGACTACATGCAAGAAATTGACTAAGCAAACACCTTTCAGGTTGGTATATGGAAAAGAAGCAGTTAAGCTGATGGAATACATTGTGTTGAGTTTGGGAACTGTAGTTGTCACAAATATGGCAGAATGTGAGATGATGAAGGAAAGAATGTCGCATATACTAGCTTTAGAAGAAGACAAATTCATAGCAGGATTCCATTAGTAGGTGAAGAAAGCAAGGGAGAAAGCTTGGCATGACAGGCACAACAAGAAGAAGGTATTTCGGGAAGGGGATCTTGTATTATTATATGATAGTAAGTTCGTGAAGTTCCTGGGGAAATTCAAAACACATTGGTTGGGGCCATATATCGTCAAGAACATTTAAGATGGTGATGTTGTTCAACTCTTGAATTTGAATGGTCAGATGATTCCATGATGGGTGAATGGTAGTAGATTTAAGATATAAAGGAACGATTATGTTCTTGGAGATTCGCACTAAAAAATGAAGGGAAGGAAGTCTTAGTGCTACCTGCAGTTGAAAGTAGGACTATAAACTACCATACAGGAAGTGACTTCATCGAAGGAAGATTACTGCTCAATACTCAGGAGTATGGTCAGAGAACTGCATGTAATTGAAGATTCTTTTAACAAATATGAAATCTCTGGTGAAGTGTTTCATCTCTTTATGTGTCTATTATCTATTGGTATTTATCTGGTTATGCATGCTTTTCACTTAATTATGTGAAGAAATGTAAGATGTAATGTTATTTCCTAGAGTTTATGAGTTTAATGTGAATCTGTTAAATTAATCATTTATGCAAAGTTCTTATGCATGCGGAGTAATAAGATCAATATAAAGTAGAAGTAAATACATGGCGCCACTGTGCAGATATCCCTTTGGCGTAGAAACCTAGTTCTGCAACCTCCCATAACTACGTCGGGTGAGACTATGATCTACTTGCAGTTTGTGGTTGAAAGGGCCAATAGTTGAGGGTTTTGTTGGTGCGAAACACACTCTGAACCTAGGGCAAGCCCTATCAAACCAACAAAAAAATCATCTGGACTTTCAAGAAAACATAGGGTCAAACACCAATTCATATATTACTTGGGATAACATTATGAATTGTAATCAATCCAACAAGTTATCAAAGATAGTCATCATAAAAAAAATCCATGGATTCAATGTAAGGAAACATGTTACACATACGTTCCAAGGCACATTCCAATAGCCATAAAAAATTAATACCTTTTTCATTCATTGGAATATTTAACAATCTGAAAGAAAATTAAAATCAATGCTCAAAAATCAACAAGGAAATCGAATCACCTAGGAATCTAATACAAATAAAAGGGGGCCCATTTCCTTTAGAAAAATTGAAGGGGAGTTGTTAGGCAACCAACAAATGGTGACTTACTAGGTGGAATAGTTATCTTTGCTGATACTTGGAAAGTAAAAATAAGATGCTCAGATTCAACAAGCTAAAGGCCTTCTTTGATTCATATAAGAATGATACAAACATGTTGTCAACAAAATTTATGTATAATCACCATCATAATCCAGAAACTTAGTGATAAAGGAAAAATATGTTTGATCACTTTAAAAGGAATAATATACTTCAGCAGTAAGAAATCTTAGGAAATTTAAGCTAACCAAACACAGGATGGCCTCAAAAATATCTTCAATACCACGAGTTTGGCCACTGCTATCAACAAGCATTTATAACCTTGACAAGGATACCCTTTGACCATTTTTAGACGTATCTATCTCATATGTTAGGATTTTACATTTTTTTACTTATAGGGAATTAGTTCAAGGCCATTGTTCTAATTTGGTGACTAGCTAGTTACAATGCCATTCACATAAACATACAAAAATGAGTAGGTCAGCTCATGATGAGACCACTTGTCCTTCAGTTTTGCAATTGAAAGCCACTAGATTGGCTTGGTGACAAAATTCGTTAGTTTCATTTTGTAAGAATTTATTATCATTAAAGGTTGTATTGTAATGAAACCTCTTATCCTTTAGCTAACTCCTTGTAAAAGGATCATATTTTATTAATAACTCATTTACAAGGAAACTGTCATAACAAATAGGGAAGCAAATATAAAACTCTCCTTAAGAGCGAGGATGGCATGAGAAGTTGACAATAACCACCCTTTCACTGACTAATCATATTTTCCTAAACATGATTGTTGTAAAAGTAATTACCTCGATAAAATATTTGTTCTTAAAGGAAAAAACTTTCAATAATAATGACAATAAGATATATATAATCTCTATTAGCTTACGTAACAGATTATCAAAATTATAGAGAAGCCAATAAGATAATTTAAGTATGAGAGATATATTTTTCAGGAAAAAAATCATGTAACATAGTGTTTTAGTAAAAAAATGTTTCTTTTTGCAATGATTATGATAAACAATTTGAATAAAACCAAATTTCATCAAACCAAATCAAGTGAAGTCAACAGAAATTGATTCAAAATAAAACAATCTAAAACTTGAAATGAAATATTTATAGAACATAATTCCCCATAGGCAATCATGAAAAGTAATTTTTTAGAAGTTTCCCATTGATTGGAAGGGATTCAATCTATCCTTCCAAATCTTGCAATCAAAAAGTACTAGGACCAATCTTTTCTCTAATTATGAATGGTCCTAGCCACAACTTCAGAAACTTCGTATGCTCTCCATTTTCCTCATCTATTTTATACCATTTTAGTACTAAATCTCCTGCTTCAAATTTCCTATTTGAGTATTTATCGTCAAACCAACATTTAGCAATCTGTTGATGTTGATCAAGCTTAATCTTAGCTTTCACTATTTCCTCTTTTAACTTGAGTAGGGCATTGATTGTAGGACATTCAGTTTCATGCATCCATTAGAGGAAATTTCAGCCTAAAAATGTCCATGAAATTTTCAAGTAATTTCCATGTCATAATATGTAAACCAATCAAAATCCTTGAAATTTAAAAAAAGGTATATGTAAATATTTTGGAGGCAAAAAAAGAAAAACTACTTTTTTTAATTGTATTTTTGGCTTCTCCTTATAAGTTCACTCAAATTTCAAGTGTAAGCACTTGTTGGATACGGAATTAAATTTTGTATCCAATGAATACCCATTATGCATATTTTGAGAATAAACGGATTGCTAAAATTTGAAGATACATTAAAAAAATGTGTGCAATGCATTTTTTAATGTATCTTCATTTTTTATCATTGTGGATCTTCTCATAAGTATGCATAATGGGTACTCATTTGATGTAGACTTTAATTCATCATCCAATGAGTGACTACACCTCATATTTGAGTGAACCTATAAGGAGATAACCCAAAAATACAATTACAAGAAAAATAGCTTTTTCTTTTCCCTCCGAAATTCATAACTCTTATTTTATTATTTTTCTATTATTTTTCTATTTTTCCTTAGGAAGCCACTTTTAGGCTTAACTTTCCTCTAATTTTTTGGGACAATTGCAATCAAGGCAAAAAGATGATATGAGGAAGTATGGCTTTTCTCCCATACACAAGGGAAAATGGATAGATTTCAAAAAGAGATTTTTGGGTTACGGTATCAGTCCATAGTGCATTAAATAAGGTAATGTTCCAATTCCTATGATAAATCAGATATTGTTGTTTTCAATATTTTAATCTGAGTTTTGTTTGTAGGTTCAACAAATCCATTTCCCTGAGGATAATATTTTGTTGAATATTTGATTTTGATTCATTTTTATATCGAGAAGAAAAATATTATTCATTATCAAAGATTGATGATTATGTAATTCCAAAACAAGTGATGATATTAGTTTCAAGGAATGATATAACCTTATTAGTATTTACCACTCGAAGAGGAGTTGCCTCTACCCATCTCATAAAGTAATGTATTGTTGTTATAATGAACTTGCATTGACGCTATGAGGCAGGATTCATAATACCAACAATTGATACGGATTTAAACAGGAATGCAACAAATTACATAAATAACCATAAATACAGAGATACAACAAAAATATTTCTTCATTTCTTTAATATCAAATATTGAAATATTCTTACAAATAAAAATGGAAATAAACTAGCTTGAGCAATGGTAGCTTATCTTCGAGGAGAGATGTGGCAGCTATATGCCTCTGAACTGTCTTACAATGAGGCTCGAAGGCCTATTTATTGTTGAGAAACAATGGAAAACCATAAACATCCAAAACACTAACTCTAGGAGATGATCACCAAACTATGGGCCCCGTTTTGGGTAAATTGGTACATCAACTTCCCGGGGTCGTAATTTTGGCATACGATCTCTGTTTGATGCGCACAATACCTTGTTAGAAAGATATGTCCGAGGAATACAACTTTGGGATGAGAAACATCAATCCATGGTCCCATGTTAGTCCCATTTTTCCAAAAAAATGTCTTTTAGGGCCTCAAAACGACTCTGAAAGTTCAGGACCCGAAAAGCTACCAAAAATAGTAAATTGTGCTACAAATAAGGAAATTGAAAAACTAAAAGAAACAATGTTGAGGGTCCAAGTGGAATTGGTGGGTGGCCACCAATACCCAACTGGATCATTCCTCCCCCCTTAGGAGGCAATGGTCCCCATTGCATTGAGTTCCTCCATGAGATGAGGAAACTTCTATTGAACTTGGTCCCTGGTGAGCCACTTGCCCTGGTGAAGGAGTTGGCCTGCTTTGACAACTCAATATAGTTCGACCTTCTGTTGGTGAGTGTGTTTGATCTGTGTGTCCATGACCTAATCAGTTGTAGCTTGTTCCATGCAATCTGGATTTAACTCTATTGGTGTGAGTTGTTCTGCAATGTCAGATGTGTCTAGCAATGGTGGAAAGTATGGCCGAAGGCAATCCACATTGAACATTAGATGTAGGCCAAGGAATGGGGGAATGTTGAGCTCAAATGCATTGTCTCCCACAACCTTGGTAATGGTGTAAGGACCATATCGGAGTGGTCTTAGTTTCTAATAGGCTCTGATAAGGCATTCTTTTTTCAAATGCAACCAGACTTTGTCACCCACCTGAAACTTGTGTGGAACCCGTGGTTGATCATGTCGCTGCTTGTACTTGGCATTTGATTTCTCCAGAATGTCGTAGACCTACTGGTGGATATGTTGGATGTGCTCAATGAAATTTTTTGCCTTATCTGTTTCAAACAAGACATGATCTGAATCTACTTGAGTAGCTGCAAATGGCATGGCCACATCAATGGGACATAGTGGTTGGAATCCTAAGCCCACCTAAAAAGGGTTGTGGCTAGTCGAGCTGTGGAGAGCCCAATTATAGCTGTGTTGAACATAGGGGAGGTTCCCATCCCATGTGTGTGGATGCTTTGAGTTGTACATGCAGAATGTGTACGATCATCCTGTTGACAACCTCTGTCTAGCCATCAATTTGGGGATGGAAGGCTGTGGACTTAGTGATTTTGTTGTCCAACATCGACCAGAAACTGAAGCAAACTGTACTGAGGAAATTATTTTCCCTATCTGAGATGATAGACTATGGGATCACAAAGTGTACCCACACTCATTCAAAGAAGAGTTTAGCAGTGGCTTCTGCTGTGATATTCTTCTTGCAGGCTACCATAATGGCCATCTTTGAGAACCTGTTGATGACCACAAAAACACGGCCATTTCCATGCTTAGTAGAAGGAAGGCCCAACATGTAATCCATGGAGATGGATTCCCAAGGTCGACTAGGGGTAGGTAGTGGAGTATAAAGACCTTGCTTCTTGATGGTCGGTTTGGAAATGATGCAGGCAGTGTAGGATTTGATGTAATTCTCGATATCATGTCGAAGATTTAGCCAATAGAAATACTTATGCAGTATTGACATTGTTTTCTTGACCCCGAAATGCCCAGTAGCCTGACTATAGTGTGCTTCCAAAATCATCTTGGCACGCTCACTTGAAGGAACACAAAGGTGACCCAAGTGGTATAACAGGACATCCTGGAGGTGAAAATCTGGAATATGATAACCCTCCAAGAGTGTCTGGTATGCGTGGCCGAATTCTAGGTCACATTTCTAGAGAAGTGGCCAATCAGAAGTCTCGTGCTCACAAGAGTTGAGCACAGTGGTTAACGCTATGATCGGTGGTTGACTGAGGCAATCTGCAACATTATCGGTGCTTCCCCTCTTATACTTGATATTCAAATGGAACACTTTAGATGTCGATTATTCTGCAACTTCCCTTGCATCTGTATGAACTATAAGGGTTGGTGGTTTGTGTGGATGATTGTTTCCTTCCCCAAAATATAATGCTTCCATTTTCGGCAGGCCTGCATAATGGAATACATCTCTTTGTCATAAGTGGTATACTTCTTGACTGTGTCTGAAAGCATCTCACTGTGATATGCCACTAGATGCCTATGTTGAGTAAGGATTGCCCCAATAGCATAGTCAGAGGCATCTGTCTCAATCTCAAATGGTTATTGCAAGTCATGTAATGTGAGCATTGGTGCCAAGCAGAGGCGATGTTTCAACTTTGTGAATGCCTTTTTTTGAGATTCATACCAAAAGAATTTTGCTTTCGCTCCTCCCTTAGTGACTTGACTCAAGGGCCAAGTGATATGAGAAAATACAAACACAAATCTACGGTAGAAGTTGGCAAGACCTAGAAAGCTGCGGAATTTTGTTAGAGTGGTTGAAGATGGCCAATCCCGAATAAATTGGATCTTGGCTGGATCCACATGCACCTCCTATTCATCAATAATGTATCCTGGATACTGAACTTGGGTCATGCCAAAAGTTCATTTCTCCAAATTGGCACATAATTTGTGTTGCACAGTGTTTGGAGAACCTGTTGGATGTGGTGGAGGTGCTCTTCCCAACTCTGGTTGAAGATCGGGATGTCATCCAAGCACACCACACAAATTAGGTGGTGAATGGCTACAAGATGTCATCCATTATCCTCATGAAGGTTGTAGGAGCATTCGTCAACCCGAAAGGCATAATCAACCATTCGAAAAGGCCCTCCTTGGCTTTAAAGGCAGTCTTCCACACATCGGAGGGTTTGATTGGTACGTGGTGATATCCTGACTTCAAATCGATCTTTCTAAAATATTTTTCCCTCTTCAATTGGTCCAGAAGGTCATCAATCCATGGGATTGGGTACCTTTTCTAGATAGTGATCTTGTTCAACATTGATAGTCAATATAGAGTCTCCAGGTCCCATCCTTCTTCTGTACAAACATGATCGGGCTCCCACAGGGCAATGAACTCGGTCGGATGTGACATTTTTGTAGCAGCTCCTGTATCTACCTCTTGATTTCATTTTTCTCCATAACGGAGCTCCGATAGATTGGTCCATTGGGTAGCGGCGCACATGCGGTCAGATCGATGAGTGCTTGACTTGACAGTGCAGATGAACCCCTGCAGGGGAGGTGAAGATGTCCTCGTACTCCTCCATGACCTTATCCATCTATATTTTTCGTATGGAGGGGACCTATCTAGAGGTCATGGCCACCATCTTCTTCTTTTCCTGAGGGCATACCATCAGGAAAACAAATTTCCCAGTTTTGGAAATGAGCTTACTGCATTGTTTTTCAGTAACCAAAGAGATGGCGGTAGGAGCTGCTACCTCTGGTATCCTGTAAAACTTATTTCCCAAAGTAACAATAACAGCACGAAGCCTTGAATCATATACAACATGTCACTTCCATAAGTATGGTTGGCCTAATAATACATCACAAAAAGCAAGGGGAGTAACGTCACACAATACCTCATCCGTGAAGGGCTTGATGTTGTGTAGAAGGTGACGCTGCTGGCTCACGCGAAGATCTCGTCCTTGGTGAAGCCCCCTGATGGCATACGGTTGTTTATGTGTTGTCGTCAGTAAGCCTAGTTGCTTCATGAACTCTTCCAAAATGAGGTTATTTTGGCTCCTGTTGTCGACAATGAACTGTAGCGGGGATCCCTTTACCCACATATGGGAGTGGAAGAGGCGCTCCTCCTCCTCTGGATCTTCGAGTTCCTCCTTCTAGATCTTTGTGGTGGCAACGATGGCGTTGGGATTTGCATCGATAATCTGCTTCCCTTTGTCATTCCCCTTATCGGGTTCTGACTCAGAGCCTGAACATGCATCTGATTCTGAAGACTTTAGCTTGGCCACCAGTGACTGCTTGGCCCAACACTCACTTGTGTTGTGAGTGGAGCTCTTATGAAACTCACACCACGTTCCTGTGTCCTTCTTCAGCTTCACAGTGTTGTTCTTTGCTTACGGCTTTGGCGCATTATCTTGGGCCACCCCGCCTTAGCTTTGTCCTTTGTTCAGCGGTTTGGGGGCGGCTTTCCCTTGCTTTGGATTTGTAGATCCAAAGTCTTGCTTCTTTTGTTTAAACTTTTGTTTGATCTTGATAGCATATCGGTACACCTTGTTGAGCGAGGAGATGTCCAGGAACTCCATATTGTCTTGGATGTACCTATGTAGGAATTCGTGGTATTTGAGTACCAAATGCAACTCAAAATCCTTCATACCCAACTTTCTGTGAAGGGTATGAAAAATATTGCTAAACTCTAGCATCTCTTGGTCCCATCCCTGCCGCATCGTGAGCCACTTTATGTATTTATCCTCGTAGCTTATGATAAGGTAGTACTGCTCCTTGATGGCATTCCATAATGAATTCCAACTAGGTGTGATTGAAAATAGTGAGGTCGTACTTTCATCCTTATGCTCGCAGTAGGTTTCCCACCAGTCCTTGATGTGGGGGGCGGCTTTGAGAAGAGAGAAAGTAATCTTTTCCTGACTAGAAAAATCATGAACAGAAAAATACCCTTCTAGCAAATTTAACCATTTATCTACTATGACTGCATCTATCTGACCCTAAAATATGGGAATTTCAAAGTTAACTTGTACCTTAAAGGGTACGATGCTTCCAGAGTAGCTACCGGAAGTAGATGTGTCACCCCTAGGTAGCTACTGAAGGATTTGGGCAAAGTTGTCCATCATCACATTCCTTTGTCGCTTGAGGGCCTCTTCGAGCAAGATTTTGATAGGGTCTCCTGCCCCCTCATCTTTTTTTTCATCCACCATGGGAGGTCGTCAAGATTTTCAAGGCTAGTCTTGCAAAGGTTCGACTAGTTCAAGCCCTAACTCCTTATATCCCAACCTCGTTGGGGACAAGCAAAGAAAAACAAAGAAAGAGCAGACCGCTTTGATACCACTGATCCAGATTTAAATAGGAACACAACAAATTACAAATATAACCATAAATATAGAGATACAACAGAAATAATACTTCATTTTATTAATGTACAATACTAAAATATGCTTACAAATAGAAATGGAAATAAACTAGCTCGGGCGATGGTAGCTTATCTCTGAGGAGAGATGTGGCTGCTACATGCCTCTGAATTGTCTTACAATGAGGCTTGAAGGTCTATTTATTATTTATAAATAGTGGAAAACCCTAAACATCCAAAACCCTAACCCTAGGAGATGAAGCACAAAACAATGAGCCCTGTTTTGGGTAAATTGGTACATCAACTTCTCGGGGTCGTAACTTTGGCATACAATCTCTGTTTGACGCGCACAATGCCTCATTAGAAATATCTATCTGAGGAATACAACTTTGGGATGAGCAACATCAGTCCATGGACCCATGTTACTCCTAGTTTTCCCAAAGATCATTGTTTACGGCCTCAAAACAGCTCTGAAAGTCCAGGACCCGAAAAACTGCCAAAAGTAGTAAATTGTGCTACAAATAAGGAAACTGAAAAAAAAATGGTGGGGGTCCAAGTGGAATTGGTGGGTGGCCACCAATATCCACCTAGATCAACAATGTCTAAGCCCCATTGCTAAAAAAAAGTGTCGACGATCACGGGGTGTAGGGGAAAGGAAGGCTTCTTGACCCACCAGCAACTTAAAGGTAGATTTCACACTTTCGGGTCAAGGTGTGGACATCCTTAATTAGTGTTGGCCAATAGAACATATTAGTTAACACCTTATATTTTGTGGTGTCTTTGGAAAAATCACCACCAGTAGGACCAAAATGTAATTCTTTTAATTTTTTTTGGGAATGTTACTATTTTAAACAATGAAGTAATACTTCATCATAGTTTTCTAGAAAAGGATATTATTTATCAACTAGAAAGGAGCTTATTTCAACCTTAATTCCCTTCTTTTATTCACATCTAGATATGAAAGAGCAGTATCATACACCAGAAATAATTTAATATCAGCATACCATGAACCAAAGTTAGGTGAAATACATGAAATTTCATTTTGAATAAAAGCTTCATTGTTTAAACAAGAATATTCATTGGGAAAACTAACAGAGTTGGAAGCTAGCTTATAGAGACCATGTCCTCTTACAATTTCAGTGGGTTTAATCTCATGGTCATGCTCTTGGAGAGTTGTCATCCAGTGTGCTCTTTTCTCACTGAGTTCTTTCTGAATCATTAGGTTTCTAACTGGTGTATAGGGGACAATAACTTTAGTTTTAGATTTCAAAAAGTAGGGCCTGAAATGTTTTATTGCCTAGAATACAACAAAATCTTATTTAAATCCACTATTGAATAATTTAATTCTGCACCTTTAAAAGTAGAGCTCATGAATGTAATATGGATTACATAATTTTGATCATTCTTTTGGGTGATAATGATAATGTATGCATTATCATAAGCAAAGGTGTATAGAGTAAATTCCTTAATGAGATCGAGACCCATTAAAGCGGGAACTTCAAATGTGGCTTGTATAATTGTATGGAGGGATTACTTTTCCTAATCACCCCACTTAAAGATATAATTATTTTTTACCATGTTTTGAAGCGGTCTAACAATCTCAAAGAAAATAGGGATGAACCTTCTAACAAAATTAATTTTCCCAAGAAAGGATTACATAACTTTTTTAGAAGTAGGATAAGAAAAATTGAAAATATATTTAGTATTCCTAGATTCAATCATCATTCCATTCTTAGAAACAATGAAACCAAGTAGTTTTCCCTTGGTAACAATAAAAATGGACTTTTTCAGTTTAAGGGAATGCCAATTTTTTTTGCATCTCTCAAATACATTTCTCAAATGGGATAAATGATCAGATATCTTCTTAGAATGCTTAGTGACATCATCCAAATAGATGACAACTAATTCATTTATTAAGCCACAAAAATAAATATCCATCGCTCTTTGGAAGGTTTCCCCCACAATAATCAACCCAAAAGGCATCTTCTTATTAGAAAAGGAACCCCATGGATTTCTAAAAGTATATTTTAGTTTATATGTAGGGGATACCATGATTTGGTTATAGCCTGAAAAACCATCTTAGAGAGTGAACATTTTAGAGCCAGAAACACGCTGCAAGATCTGCTCCATGGGTAGAATAAGATAATTGTCCTTGTTAGAGGTTTAATTAAGGTTAAAAAAATCAACACAAAGTAGAATGTCTTCACTTTTTTTCTCACAAGTACCAAATTGGAAAACCATTGAGTATGATGGATAGCAAATGTTATTCTAGCTGGTAGAAGTTGTTAGAAAATGAAAGGCCAAGTTGACTTTCTTACTTGGTAATTATTTGTGAGAGTTAATCTTCTTTTCTTTGTTATTTATTATTACTTTTTCATCAAGGAATTATTGATCTAGATCTTGAGGGGAGGCCCTCAAGATTTAAAATATTGAAATGGATTTTGGGGCGGGAGGCCCCCAAGATCTGAAAAATTGAAATGCCGAAAGAAAAATAGGAGAATGCTCAATAAAAAACCACAAAGAATTTTTTTATTAAAACGGAGAATAACTGTAAAAGCTACATTGTGGTAGACAAATTGTCCTTTTACAAAATGTGACTTGTTACTTATAGTATTTTTCAGTTACAATACCATGGGTCAATTCCATGGGTGAATGAATACCATGGGTGGATGTCACAATACCTTGGGAAAATACCATGGGTGGATGTCACTTACAATACCATGGGTGGATATGAATACCATGGGTGGATGTCACAATACCTTGGGAAAATACCATGGGTGGATGTCACTTACAATACCATGGGTGGATAAATACAATTGTTGGATGCCACTTACAATACCATGGGTAAATTCCATGGGTGTATGAATAAGATGGGTGGATGAATACCATGGGTTGATGCCAATTTCTATCCAAATAGAAAATGGCACCAATCCACGGTATTCATCCACCCGTGGTATTGTATGTGGAGTCCACCCATGGTATTGTAAGTGACATCCACCCATGGTATTATGGCATCCACCCATGGTATTCATTCACCCATGGTATTTTCCCATGGTATTTGTTCACCCATGGAATTGACCCGTGGTATTGTAGCTGAAATATAATATAAGTAACAAGTCATATTTTGGAAAATGATAGTTTGTCTGCTATATGTAGCTTTTGCAATTATTCTTCCTTTTAATAAAAAAAATTCTTTTTGGTTTTGTTTATTGGGAATTCTCCTCTTTTTCTTCTAGCATTTCAAATTTTCAGATCTGTTAACACCCAGGTTGTTCCCTATGACTCCCAAGGGAATACGGTCGGGGTAACCACTAACCAACCTTTGGATTATAGATCCTAGCCTATCTATAATCAGAGAGGGCTCTCTCTTTAAGTTTCAGCTATGCTTTGTGAGTATTTTAGGCTAGTTTGAAGTTTTAGTTTCCTGTTTAAGAATTTGGTTGATGGACTTTTGTTGTAAGAAGGGTATGAAGAGTGCAGAAGATGCTAATCCATTAGGCATATGGAGTCAGAAAAGTGAGATAGTTTTGGTGCCTGTGATGGAGAAAGTTTTGCTGCAAGTCTAGATGGCTATTGTTAATATAATTTCCGATTTAGTGAGTGAAACTATGGGATATGGAGTTACCGACATTGTGATATCAATTTGAACAACAATCTCTACTTAGTAGCATAAATGAATTACCAAATAGTGACTGTGAGATGTTCAGAGCTTAATGGAGCAGTTAAGAATTCCAATTTAAACAGCTGAAAGTTATGAAAAACATTTATAGTGAAGATAGATTGAGATCAGGGTGTCTCCATGGACAAATCCCGAGCTATTCTTTTTCTTTCTTTCCTAGATTTAGAACAACATGTGAGAGTTATGCGTTAAGACAAGTAAAAGAAACATTAAAAGAGATAGAGAAACACTTATTATATCAAGCCATAGCACTAGAATCCTGTAGCATTCAATGGTTCCAATCACAACATGCACCAGTAAGACTCAGTTCCTGTAAACTCCAAGCTTTATTTATAACATCCTTCTGCAAGTTACAACCGAGTTCTCATTTCTTCATAAGAGAACAACAAAACTAACAACAACAACCCCTTCAAAGTTTGTGCGAGGGGGAATATATACAAATAGGTTTTACAAAATATCTAACTGATGAGTCACTTGATACATTAACTATGCTCACCAACTTTACAAAATATCACATAAGAAAGTTATTGCTACTCTGAGTGTAAGATAAATGGTCTTTAATGCTGTCAGGCCTCTTCTTGACCTTTGGAGGAGAGTGAGTCGGTTGAGCGTTTATGCTTTAATGCTGAATGATGTGAATGATGTCTCTTTATGCTCTGTCATGCTGAAGCTTCTCTCGGCTCTGCTACCTGTAGCTGTCATTGCTGCTTTTGGTGGCTGAATCTTCCTGCTGAGGTGGCTCATTCCACCTTTTGGTCATAGTATATGCACCACAGTTTCTGAATGTGATGACTTTATATATTTCGATGACAAAATTTAGATGAAACCCCTTGTTTATAATAATAACTGTATCATGGAGG
>APFE031683949.1:141689-175376 GCA_000404065.3 Pinus taeda
AATTTTTTTTATTTTTTATTTTATTTTATGTCTTCATTATTTGTTTGAAATTTTAACTTTTTTCAAGATCATGATAAAATATTTTACGCCATTATTTCGAAATGTTGAAATATTACCCTTGAAAAAAAAGGGAAAAAAAGTGTTATCCCAACGTTAACACTTTTTGTTCTGAGGGTGTTTTTTGGACAAGTTTTGCACAAAAAATTGGTTTTCACCACCATTTTTAAAATATGTTCAAAATTTACCCTAGAAAAAAAAGGTGTTATTCTAGCATCAACACTTTTCATTTTTAGCACTGTTTTTGATGTTTTTAAGGGGTTTTTTGGCTAGAGTTCCCGTTTTGAGTTTACAGTTCCCGTTTCAAAGTTTACATTGTTTTTAATATAAGTAGATAGACTTGGATCACCAGATGTATTTTTTCTACAAGTATTGTAAGGATGTTGATTTATGAAAATAGTTTCACAGTATTCCTAAAATAAATCATTGGTTAGATTAGCAAACCAACCATGGTAGGAGGAGATTGATCCTTGTCATCAATAATTACTTCCTCATTTCCTTCAGCTTCATTTGGTTCATTGGTTTTCTCAACAAAAGATGAGTCAACATATAACATCAAAGATTAGAGGATGTTTCCCAATCTTTCAAAGTTTATACCTTCAGTAGGAGGAGTTGACTTATTTTGGAGGTTATGGAATGATTTTGTAAAATAGGGTTTAAAATTTCCCTTCTTGGAGGATCCTTGTCCTACATTCGTCTTAAGATCAATAATTTCATTTGATAGTTTATTAAGAACATCTTGGAGACTTTCAAATTCTAAAGCTCGTTGACTTTTTTTAGCTGGAGGGGGTTTAGGGGGTGCCTCAAGTTTCTTCTCAGAAGCAGAAGAGGCTTATTTTCTTTGAGTATCAGTATTATATTTGAGATTAAGCATATCTTTCTCAATCGATAAAGCTTCATCAAAAGATTCTTGAAGGGTATCCTTTTGGGATCTTTTCACCCACATGGAAATGGTAATAGGTAAATATATCACATAATAGGTAGCAATAAGGTTTTGAGGAGGCATAGAATTAGTAGGAATTTTTTTTTTAAACTAAAAACGTCACATTGAAATCCTTAATCCTTTATTTTGGATCCATTTTCATGTTAGAGAGTTCCATCACCAAGAATTTAGATGTTTTATCTTCACTAAGCTATACTAGGAAAGTAGTTTCAAACTGACCCCAAGATGTAATGCTTTGAGGTTGTTTAGTGAAATACCATGTAGATCCTTTTCCCTCAAAGGTATAATAAAAATTCCTTCAAGCAACATCTTCATGTTTTACATTCTTTTTCCAAAGAGCTAACATGAATCTCTTGATGTGGTCATCTGCAAGTTTTTTTGAGTCAGGGTCATATTTAGCAAGAAAATTATGGGGATTTTTTGGTACATAATGTTCGAAGTCTAATACAATAACTGCATTTAGGTCAATCCAATATGTAGCAGGGTTACTAGCTGAATTATTAGTTTGGTTTTTTGTCTGTTATTTTCCATACATGGTGAATTATGTGATACTTTAGATTCAATTGATGAAGAGTGCTCAAAACTTTATTTTTTAAAGGAGTCGTCACTAGAAGAGGTTGATGAAGTAGGTGGTGAAGGTAGTGGTTTGGTTCATCCTAATGTTAGTTGAGGTTTCTCTTATGTAGGTAGAGATTTGCCAAAGGGTAATTTTGACTCTTGTTGACTCTAATTAGTCTGTTGATTATGGTCAGTTTATTGATTTGGATTGACTAATCAATGATAATATCATGCAATCTTTGATTGAATGTGTCAGTTGTTTGGGAACCTTTTGGTTGAGGTTAAAACACAAGAGGGCGTCAAATTGTAATTCAACGTGTGAGGTAAGATGTTAGGATAGTTGTTTTTTGACAGTCCTAACATCTTTCTAATATGACTTGAGTTTTTGAAAAAACTTCTTGGGAATTTGGATAAGGTCTAAAATTGCATATTGGACTTGAGAATGAGTAGGGATAGTGGGTTCACTAGCAATATGTGTAGTGTGTTTTGGAGTTGAAACTAAATCAAGGTGGAAGTTGGAAGCAACTTCAATTGTACGAGGAATTGAATGACTATGAGTGACCATAGTGGAGTGAGTGGTTGGAGTATTATTATGACTCCCTTTATCAATTTAAATTATAATTGACCCTCCTTCTAGCGTCATTTGTTAACGATAGAAATGATCACTTTTCAAAAAGAGGAGATAGCCTAGACTGAGGTTCTTTAAATAATCCAATCCATTTGGTGTGGTTGTTCCTTACAAGTTTAGTGACTCCATTATCTAGATATTTCCTTTCCTTATAAGAAAGAAATCATTAAAACTCTTTTAGGTATTTGTTGAAGGCTAGAACTTGATTGCCTCAACATTCGGGAATACCACTTGGTCAGGAGCTTAAAGCAACTTCGTTTCTGTTGAAATTGGTGGGCCTGACTGGGTATAGAGGGACCAATTTCCCATTTTAAAGATAATTATTATAATAATGGAATGAAACTAATGAAATGATTTTATAGATAATGATGAAACTACTAAATAAAATTATTCTACCTATTTCTCAGGATAACACTTCTTTATATGTGACTTAAAGAAAGATTTCACAAAGTATATAAAAATGTAGATCATTCAATACTTTCATGAAAAGAAAGCATGTATGATAAACTAAATTTATTAAATATTAATTAATTTAGTTGGTTAAAACTCATTCACATAAAAGATCTCATTATCTCATACAAAATCACAAATCATTCAATTATGCATGTCAATAATGATAAGGACTGATTGTTTTCAAAGCATTTATATAACAAAATAATGTACAAGAAATTCATTATCTAATTCAATAACACATAGCGATAACATAAAGATAATAGTACCCAATCCATTAGCGCTCTATTTATGAAAATATACCTTTTAGGCTCAACTTCTCAATTAGATAAGTTTGGATCAAACAATAGTGCAACTTCAAGGTTGTCTTCTCAAAATTCTGGACCCCTTTCTAAATGCATGAAAGCGGTTTAAATAACCTATTAATATTAAAAAAATAGTAAACTTAAAATAAAAGTCTTCAGAAATCTTCAACAAACTAAGTTTAGATAAAGAACAGATAAATTAGTGATCTGTTATAACAAGAACTCATGATTGTGCTCTAGATTGATTCTTCATCTTCTCTCTAATACCACATATATCTGTGAGAGGCTTCAGCTGGGGGGGATGTACTGGTTTCATGCACATTTGTCCCGTAAACACTGCATCACTAAGCACTGGAAGAAGTTGAATTATTGCATTCGAGAGACACCTCAGCACGAGCCACTGACTATGTGGTTTCACTAGGAAATGCCAAGAACTTTCAAGGTTTTCTTTTGATAAACTTTGAATATATTCAATCTCATTCTTAGATGTTTCCTGCCAAGATTGTTTTAAAGTTTTGACATCTGGCAAGGTGTCCTTTGAGCATTCCTGTATTACACTGGCCTACAATAAGGTATCTGTAATGTATTCAGTGAAATTTGAGGCAAGATTTATGGCTCTGATAATAGCCATTTATGCTCGTTTCATTTTGATATCCCAATAACTGAAAATGATATCCTTATGTGATTCTTCAATTCGAGGAAGATCAGTTGATCTTCCCTGAGCACTGTCTTGCCAATCTATGTACTTAAAGATTTTCTCATCAATTTCTTCATAAAAAATCGTTAATCAGATAGCTAATTTACTAAAGAATCGTTGGTCTTTGACAAGTCATGAATTAGAAACAATGTGTGACAGAAGATAGCCTAATGCTTTGTTAGGAGCATATCCAGTTCCAATGCATCCTTTCAGACTTCATTTATCTCTAGATTTTCCCTCTGATCATTTATCATTTGTTGCAATTGCAGTATCTGTTCATCTTTGTCCTTCACTCAAATTCAAATTGTAGTTTTAAATCATTAAAACTTTTCTATAACTCAATAAGGTTTGCTTGTCATTGTTGCTCGATTTCTTTCTTTTTAACCTCGAAACTTCGTTCTAATTGAACAATCCTTTGATCTTTTTATTTTATCGTCAGTTGTATTTTTGTATCTTTATCATTGGTAGCACTAGCATAAGCTCCTGCGAATTGAGATAGTTTGTTAAATTCCTCGTCAGGGGTTGTTTGAGCTCCTTTCCAAAGAACTTGAAAAGGAGTTTCATTTGAAACTAGCACTTGCGGTTTTTCTAACTTTATTTTCTTTCTTAACATGCTCATCACTGCTTTATGTTTTGGACTATAAAATACGTCCAAAGGCGGGATTTTTCAATCTTGAGAGCTATCTTGGCAGTAGGGAATGCAGGAATTATTTCCATATCATTGGCAACAATGGGTTTATCAATAAGTTCAACATCAATGTTCCTCTCGGGAGTCTCAAGAATAGTATTCCTTTGGGAAGCCTCAACCATAAATGAGGTTGTCCCTGTAGTTTTCGGAACATGCTTTGTCTCTTTGTTGACTGTAACCTGTTCTGCTTGTATATTGGCTGAGATACCTATAACCCGAATTTCTTCGGTTGTCAAAACACGATTGAACTGCTCCCATACTTCATCCAATTTGTTCTCCTATTTAATTTCACTTGTTTGTTCAACAACTATAATAGCTATTTTAGAGACTTGGGAAAAAATTGGAGCTTTCGAAGAGGAGGTTGATGTATCTGAAACTTTTGAATTCTGTCAAGATTGTTTTAATTCTTCATTGACAATATTGATTGAATCTAATCAATTCGTCAGGACTTAGACGATATGCTGCCAACTTTTCTACCATAGAATACTCTGGGACCATTTCAAACAAATCATCGAACTTGGCAGGCTCACTTGAAAACTATCTCAGATTAGCCTATGTTGTAACATCTTTCTTGACCCCATTAGAGTCATATGGCCTGTTTGACATGGTTGGAAAACTAAAGGCTTTTATTTGTTCAATTTCAAGCAGGGAATGCTTGAAATTATCTAAGGAATAGGTACCACAGGTGACAGTAAAATATGTCTAGGAATTTTCTTGGCATATTTAAACACTTTAGCCAATCCCTTACCAACTATTTGATAAGAAATTTCCTTGGACAACAATTTATCTGGGACAAAAATGGGAAAAATATGAGGATGGGCAAGGCTATCAAAAACTTGAATGTAAGTAAATGACTCTTCCCCAAACCACTTTCCTAAAGTCTAAGTATTTATTGGCTTTTGCAGTGAATCTAGGGGCTTTGCTGCCAAATACCTCTTGGTGGAGAGTGAGCATGATCTCATGACAATTTTTATAGAAGTGAGCATGGTATTTGGTTTCCCAAAGGATATCGAGATAAACAAATATAGGACTAGGAAATTGGTCTGTCCATTTCCATCCTAGAGATGGAAAATCATAACAAAATAAAATTTTGTCCACGACATAAGCGCTCATAAAGAAAGGAGGAGTTTTTTCTGAAGAACATTGCAATTTTTTCTATAATTGCGGATTTGGGTGGTCAAATTGTTGGAAAAAATAGTCACCCAATCCATGATATAGCCATCAACAGCGGCTTATATTAATGACACCCATTCTTCAGAGAATTTATGTGTATTTGGATAAACATAGAAGTGACGTAACATAGCAGCAATACGAGAGAAAGGTCCAACAATAGAGGCTAATGAATACATACCCCTGTCCTAACGCTTGTGTTTGTTTGGGTCCCTTCTCCATTCTCTGATTAGCTCTACAAGCTTCGGAATCTCTTGCATGAATTTCTAGATGAATTGTGTATCATACTTCTTTTGAGTTTGAGGTAGATGATAAATTTTCCTTAAATCCTCAGCTTTAAAAGACCCAATAAATGTTTTCTTCAAAGTTATAAATGATCTATCCATAATGTCCAGATGGTCAATCACCCACCTCACCATATTTGTATATGGCAGAATTTTGGGGCGGGTAGCAATTCTGTGGAGAAATGAATTGGCCACATCATTCCATGCGTTGTTATTATTTGGAGGAGACTCATCAGTAGTAGCAGTCTATTTCTCAATTATTCTTGGATTTTCATCCTCAAATAGTTTGTATATTGCCTCCCGGGAAGATGAACCTGCATCTGGAGTGCTAGTATCTGTAAACAAAGGAGACATATCAAACACTTCTTCAGGGAGCAAGACTGGTTCTTACTGAATTGGACTTTCTTCTTGCCTTGATTATCCTTGACATGTCCTTTAACTTCTCTTTATTGGAATTTACCTGTTAAGAAACAAACCAAGATAAGCAACAAGAACTCGAAATATGCAAACATTCATATCAATTCAATGTGAGTCTTATGGAAAATCCTTCCACATTAACTCAAAATTAATACAAATCATCAAAAAACCTCGAAATTATAACTACACAGAGTGGTCATTTAATTTTTTAATGTTTTTTCACGTGCCACTGACACTTGCCATTATATCAGGAAATCCTTTATCAATGTTTGGTATCGAGTGATATTGACATAACTCAGCAATTTGCGATTTCTGAAAAAAACATAAAGGTGCGGGATTCATATTAGCTAAATATTGGGGTTTTAACAGAATATGATATCGGCATCTGTCAATTGGCGAAATGTGATATTGACATTTGGCAGATTGCAATATCGGTTTCAACATTTCGCTATTGGTTTCGACATTTTTCTATCGACGTTTTGTTGCTATTTTTATTAGCATTTTGAAGTCGGCCTTTCGCTATTTTGCAATCGGCTTTTCATTATTTCGCAATCGGCTTTTCATTCTTAGGTTTTGTTTGAAACTACAAATACTACGTGTGGATTTTAATAAGACCAATCTTTTTATGATATTTTCATTTATTTGTTATGCTTTCAGGCTTCGTAAGACTTGCAATTTATTTCCTAAAAACCACAGAAGGATTCCTAAAAAGGTTTTATGCCTTTTTCATAAATTTTCTTGTTTTATTCAAAAAATAAAAGAGTAAATATAAAACTTATCCTAATTTATCTAAACAAGAAAGGATTCAATCCTAAAAAAAATTGAAGGGTCCCTATTATTCTTTCTCCTAAGTCTAAATATAATGGGGGGTTGTTGAGCACCACAACAGTATCCTACATGAATATTGAAAATTGGTTAGGGGTTAATGATTATGTACAAATATACAGTTGGTAGAACCACCAAAAGAGAAACTCTAACTAGTGTGAAGGGATAAGTTGTAAAAAATTAAGCAATCATTTAAATTTATATAGAAAGAATAATTTTGAATTGTAAAATGGAATTGACTTTTAATGCAAAAAATAGATTGAAAAATAACAAGAAAGAACATAGTTGGACTCATTAATTCTTCTAAAAAAAAGGAAATAAATTTTTACTTGTTTTAATAAATTTTACATTAAAAGTCATAAAATAAATAAAATGCAGAAATAATAACTATCAATGTATCTTGACCAAGAACGTATAATTAATTAAAGGACTAGTTTTACTTTCTTGTTAAATAAAATAATCATTCATTTGATATAAACTATAGACATGCGCTAATAAGAAATGAAAGACAAAAGAACAGGTCATGAAAGCCAAATAGCCTCATTACTAATTCTATTTGCATCAATAAACATATATGTAGCGATTTTCTATTAATGAAGGACATTTCATAAATCAAAATGCACATGATATGTAAACCAAGTTAGACCATATAAATGAAAATCGTGAGAAAATAACTTGATTTGAAATCCAAACAAATAGAATCAATTAAAGATTGATAGATGAATTATTATTATTAACATTAACTCTCTGAAACATAGTCAAGAGAGTGAAGTTTCTAAACTTCAAGATTTCTTGAGTCACAGTCAACGAAACCACTGAAATTTTAAATAGGTAACAAATTAAATATTTGAAATAAGATAATTGAGTCTTTATATTAAAAACATTTAATATCAAAGCTTACAATAGATTTTATAAAATTTCAATGTCACAAGAAGCAAAACTTCATCTATTCCATCCTCCCTTCACTCAATTTTTGATAATGTATTTATACAGAAATTATCGCATACAAAATTATCACATATCCAAAATGTAGATCACGGTGCCTACAATCTTGGTAACAATGTTTATCCAACGGATTTTGACCTCATAGGTAATATTGACAATAGTTTAAAAATAAAAAAGTATAACAACTAAAATGTGTTGTCAACAAGAAGTAGCAACTAAAAATATTGAATCCAAAAATTCAAACTAGGTCACACATTTTCATAACTCACATGTATGATATTGATAACTACAATAAACAAATGATAGATATCTAGAATAGTGGCTACATAATCCATGATTATGTAGTTACTATTAATCAAATTAGTAAAACTAACAGGTAATTATTCGTACCTTTGAAACATATGAAAATATAAAACCATTGACTTGAACATCAATCATTTGGAAGCATAAAATTTTTACAGATAAGAAGTAATAATAGATTTAATATCAAAATATTTAGTTAATAGTTTCTCAACCAACTATAATTTCTCTTTGAGCTCAGTAACCTTTTTATTGTGTTGTTCTATCATGGATTTAGTTTACAACCTAAGTTTTTTATTCTCTTTTTGCACTTCATTATCATTATGTTTAAGATAAGGAACAATGGTTGTGTAATTCTCCTACTAGAACCAACTATGAAAACATCTATGAGAGTCCTTTTTATTTTTATAGTCATTGTCGAACCCAAATGCAACATCATCAAATTTGTTGAAGATAGTGTTATATTCAACATCTTCAATAGGATCAAGTTTTGGATTTTCCTTTTTAGGTGTAGGTTCCACAAGAATATCTATCTGGACATGGATGACCATGGATGAATTCTTTTACATCTATTTCTCTTGGCTCGAGATACCTATTGGGTTAATTTTTTACTTCTAATCTGGGATGAAAGTGGTGCAATTTTCTCAAATTTTATTTCTTTGTCGGCAAGTTCACGCCAGTCACAACACAAAAAAGAAATATGCCTCAGATTCAAAGTTTCCAGACAAAGTGGGATCCATTTTTTGTTCAAAAAAGACATCTTTAATCCTTTTTTTCCATATTGTGGGAAATCCAAGTGAATATTGGAGGTATAATTTTTCATATGTGCCATTCAACATGCTCAATTGAGACGGTTGGATAGGGTCTTCATGCATTGAACTTTGGCAAACTAGGGAATTTTCATGAAAATCCTCCTCGACTTCTTCAACCTTTGGTAGGATTGTTTCCCATCATTTACTATGGGTTTTACAAATGTATTTCCATAAATAAAATCATCCTTGGAGTCCCATATTTGGGACATTCAAAATTTGAATAGAATCTGAATCAAACCATAATGAAACGAACACCTATAAGTACCCTTGAAACCTCTCTAGTAGAACGTCAACATTTTTTTGAGACTTTTAAATGAACAATAGGTGTTACACATTATTTTTTCTCACTTATGAAAACTGATGTTGTACCCGTATCCCTTTCCATCTTAATCATATTTTCCATTAATCCCTAAAGAAGGTGGAGGAAAAAACTCTTTCCTGGAAGATAAGAATCTTATGAAAATACCATTAAAAAACCCTAATTTTAAACAGTGTTGCAGGTGGGACCATATTTATCTATGATGTTGCTAGGTTGTCACACTGTGTTTAACTACTAACTTGCAACACTATTGCACTTTTCCAGTTCATAGGGTGCAACACTATTTTAACAAAGGCAAAATTAAAAATTTTGAGAAGCTTCTTTTCTAAAAGCCACATGGATGGAATTTCATCCAAGCAGTTTGGACCTAGCTTGCATCCCCACGTTGTTGGATCTCAACCTCCATCCTTTATCATCCTCCTATCCCTTCCCAAGCTTACAAATGGAACCATCTTTGATTGAGATGGATAACTTGCAAATTTCAAGAAAGATTTGTGAAACTCTACTCAAATCCCAACCTTTTGACAACAAGAATTTTGAAGATAAGGCTTGGAATGAAGGAACAAACTAGAAGGTGATCTAAAACATCTAGGCTCAATTTGTAATCACTTCTTTCATGATTAATACAAAAATTCATTTCTTTCCCATAAACGTTGTCTACATTTGCTGGTTTTTATTACGTATCACCTTAATCATATGTATAGGTATTGTAGAAATTATGGTGTAGATTTGAAATTGCTCATGAAATTTACTAAATCAAAAGACTCAAATCTACTCAACTGCTCTATGGAATTCAATTCACAATCTAGAACACAAATAATAAACATGTAAAAAGAAATATCACACATATACAGAGATTTATCTAAGGGAAAGAAACTACTCAAAATCCCTTCCTATATGTATTGCATTAATAAAAGAATAGAGATGTAATACACATGCTCTCCCAAGCCTAAGCACAACTTGCAAGTGTATAGTATATCTCTATTCCTGACTCGATGACTCTGGATAACACTTAGCCAATTTTCAAGCGCTCCAAGCCCCTATTTTCTTGTGTTGTTCCTTGAGGAATTAGGCCCCTATTATTTAGGAAATTCCTCAAATTGAATTGCGTAATTCCTTAGGTTGATCCTCCAATTGCATGCACCACTTGTACACATTGGAATAGTCTACAATCGATAGTACATTACCTTGGAATCTGCATCTCAAATGGGTAACTCAAATTCTCTGCATGCAAAAATCATTTTGGTTTGATTGATTAGGTAATTGGTTGATCACTGAGTGTGGTTGAAGTCACACTTACACAACTAGCCTTCCACTAGTTCCTCCAATAGTTATAACTAGTTTAACTCACAATAACTCAATTTAACTGAATTATATTGCTACAAATTAGAAATCAATCATGTTGAATTGAACTCAAGCTTCCCCAACTCAAATTAAATGATTTAATTGAGTGACAAGTGCCATGTCACCTTAGTTAACTACCTCCAAGATTTATGTTGATGTGAAAATTCAAATTTTCTCTAGTTTGACCAAGGCAATGTCAAACTGAGACTTTACTATTGCATTTTCAATAGGTACATTTCAAAGCATATTTGTATATTGGCGCTCTCTTGATTGTTTGTCTTATCTGTAGATTTCTTCTTCGCTAGGACTACAAAATAATCTAGGAGCTAAATATTAAAAGCAACTAGAGAGGACAAGTGTTGATTAATAAGGTAAGAAATGTTGGAAATACAAAGAGGGGGTGAATCAGTATTGCTTAGCAATTAGTAACTTATTAATATTTTCATAGCGTTAATTAATATTTAGCAATAATTCAAAACATAAATAAGCAATAGACAATAGACAACAAGAATTTTTAGGTGGGAAACCTCCTCCGGGACAAAAAAACACCAAACGCTTTTCTAACAAGTATGTGAGTACATCAAATTATTCAACTTCAACTAAAAAGGGAAGTCCCAACTTCCTAGTACTCTAGAAAAACATTCCATTTTCTAGCTCAAATTGGAAGGATCCTCTAATGCCCTAGCATGCTCCAACTAACTTGCCTTAGCACCACCCTACCACCCTGAATTTTTTTCAAGCTCCAACCTGAAGGTGACTTCAAACACCTTCCTAGCACCAGCCAAACACCCTAAAGTGAATTTTTGACAAACAATTATAGGGTCGATACAAGGGACAATGACCCACTTTACAATAGATAGACTGTTGCAACTATATTGTGCTTCTGTAGCAGGGAAAATGGCCAACTCACAATGATTAATAATGAAAACCATTATAATCAACCTTCAAGACTTTTATTCCATAACCCTATTGCAAAACATGTACCAAGTTACCCTTTATGCTAGTCTGGAGCAACTCTGAGAATGATGAGACAACTGAGAGATAATGATTGGAAGAAACAACCACTACTACATAGTGATTGAGGATGAACCCTTCACTTTAAATGAATTCCAAAATTCTTTCTACAAATGAATCCCTTAGTCAATGATGAAGCCCTTGTCATTAGCAACGATACTATTTATGATGACGTTCTTACTGTTTTACAAAATACTTTTCCTTGTTGTGACACTGCGCAAGATAATGGGATTTTCCAATCTTCAGTTATTTGAGCAATAGTGTGAACTTCTTACAAAACCCTTAATGTTGTTGATAGTACGAATGAACATGACACATTGAGATTTATTGAAAATGACTCCTTTTCTATTGCAATATTATGGAGTGTCACTAAATCCTTACTATCTGATCTTCTAGACTTCTTCAAGCACTAATTGTTATCATTACTGCTATAGGATCTTTTGAAAAAAATTGAAGAATTCTTGTTTTTTCAAGCAATTCCAAATCTTCAGATATACCTTCAAATATTTAGGATTAGATTGTTGGGAATGAAAGGACAAAATACTTGCAAACATGGATAAGATGTACCTATGTTTCACATTCCTTTCACTCAAAATAATCAATGGTTGTCATATATGTATAGTCCTACTGTTGTAAGATGATAATGAGACTTTGATCCATAAGATATATATAGTGTCTGCTTTTATATTGTACCTTTCCTTTAGTAACCCCTGAAACAAGAATTGAGGTTCGCAATTTTAGATGATATCAATATGAGAAGGAAGGTCGACTCTATGTATTTTCAAAGGATTGTCATAGATACTTAATTAGGTCACTTCTATATTTGTTTCTTCTCAGGTTGTGGGGACGAGAAGTAAGCAATGTTTTCTTAATTAGATGCGAATCTATAAATAAACCCAGGTGAATGGGACTGATACCATTACTTCATATGTGATTCGTCCACATACATGTAGAGAATCCCAAGCAATACTAAGTTGAAATGCACAACGTATATGTTATTTGATCCACTTCTGAAGGAAGGTTGAATAGTTTTGTAGCAACAAAACACTTTGTTATCCTTCAACTTAATTTCTAGCTGATCCTAGGAGTAAGGCTAGCCCATAGTTAAGAGATAGACAAAATGGACAGAAAGAAAATTTTTGTAGATGCTTAGGGGGTTTCAAGGAAAAATCAAATCTCAAAGTTTGATGGATTCTTGAGTGCCTAGTTTCTTCATTTATTCACTACTTGAGGAACCGCAGAGATCAAGAGTTATTATGAGATAATTCGATATTTAACCACAAGAGAGAAATGAGTGCCATATACCTATGAATTTCAACGAATTGTAAGAACACAATACAAAACAATTCTTCAACCCCTTCTCATTTGATCCAATGTTAATCTAAAGGGTGAAAAAGATAATTTGAAAGATCAATTTCTAAAGATATTTGTTCATTTTTCTTGGCCCTTAAAGAAGAGCGAAGGTGAGTCTATATAGCCTTTTAAGGCCATAAATTTGGAGAGTCAAAATTGAAGACTTTTAGGGGTGTAATCCTTTCTTTTAAGTACAATTTAAAAAAAAATTAAGCCCAAGGATGAGACCCTAGATTTCAGGAGTTAGGTTTTTAATTTTATTTGAAATTAAAAACCCCTCATGGCATGTAAATTCAAAAATTAATCTTTGAGACCCTCTATGAAATATGGAATAACATGCTAGCTAATAAAGGGGTGCCACATCATATTCCCTTTGGGGTTTTTTCCCACAATATGGGTCCTTTATCTTCAAACAAGCATAACTCCCAAATCGTGAAACCTCTCATGGCACTAAGGATACTACCAGAATCAGATCGACAAAGAGAATTTAGAAAGGATGATGCAGACTCGAAAAGCTATGATTTTTTGTAACGCATCCACCCCACATTTACCTACTTTTACAAGGCCTCTAGGTAAATGTGAAGTGGAGTGCCACTATGACATGACCTGACCTCCTAGTTTCAATTAAGGAAGTGGGGCCTAGAAATTGAGACTTAGTGACCTTCCTTAGAAACCATCGATCACTCAAATATTGAAAAACCACCCCAGGTGACCAATCCCTGAGTTGGAACCCCTTTTCAATGACCTAAGCCTATAATCGTACCCTTGGCAATTTTTGCATGCGGTTGTGAGCCTCCAACCACACTCGCAAGCCTTGTTACATACAATTATGACCCCAAATCTATAGTTTAGAGCATGTGGTTCTAGGATCTAAGCCACTTTCTCAGGCTAGCCTCCAAACCATTACCCAAAACCTCTTGTAACTTTCTAGAATCATATTTAACATGACAACAACGTTAATCATTCAAATTTGAATCAGACACTTGACCTAGACTGACTAGAACATACTAGGTATTTCATAAAAAACGTGGAAAACATGTAAGCTACAGGTCATGAATGTATATTTGAGTGTAAATCTTTGTAATTTGGCTTAAAATCACAGAGAAGGTCTAATTCCCTCTCAAGTGTTGAAGAATTAACTAGGTTAGTTCTTCATAATTGTATGAAATGTATTTATCAAAGGAAAGAAAAATAAAATTTCATTGTTATTTCTATGACTTATTAAAGCATGGGTTTCATGTTGGGTCATCATGTTTTAGGTCCAATCCCCAATTACGGACTTCTAGGTTTTGTCTTGAGTCATTAATGTCATTTCCCATTTAAAGAGACCCTTCTGAGGCTTTTGAATCATGTAAAAAGAATTAATATTGAGTAAAATAATTCATTTGTCACCTCCCCACCAAGTTGGCCCTTACCTGATCAAGTCAGCCTACAAGAGGGTAAATCAAACTCCAAAAAAGGTTATATATTCAGCAATTCGATTCATCTGGAGATCTCTCTCACACAATTTTGATATCCAAGAGGAGGCAAAAAAAAGTGTGAAATTCCAAGAGAAGGAGGAGATTTAATGGAGAAAGAAAAATCAATGTTTTTGGGTTGTCTCTCTCTCCCACACATGTGGATTTACTGGGAAGTCGAATATCTTGTTGGGTCAAATATTTTTTTGGGCTACTATTGGGTCAAATATTTTGTTGGACCACTACTGGGTCAAATTTTTGCTGGGTCGAAGTTATGTTGTTTCATCTAGGTCAAAGTTGTTGCTAGAAGGTTATCATCTGCAGAATAAGGGAAGGGTTGACTTAGTTGTTGGAGGAAGTCTGAGTCTAGGTCAAGGAGTCTTGGATCATCTCATGACATTATTAAGGAATATTTATTAGCTATATTTTCCCCTAGATAATGGTTTTTCTATAGTTGCCCGCAGACATCTAGTGTTTGTGATCTTTCTGTTATTGTTTTTGTAATTGTTTGATGAACTAAAGATAAAAGAAGAATATAAGAAAACATAAAAATATCACAAGTAATTATCAATATAAATAAAATATTTCCTCCTTTCTGATTTTCTAACATGGTTTCGGATCTAAGGTGAAGAAGAAGGAAAAAGGCAACTTGAATATCTATTGAAAGCAGTTTTAAGAAGTTTGAATAAGGTTCCTCAAAAGGATCATATAAAAATTCAAGCCTACCATCTTCAAGGACAATGTCTAACTCAATGAAGGGAGAAAAAAAATTATAAGGAGCATCCAATTACAGAGCATGGAGAAACGAGATAGATCTCATTCTCAAGAACAATAAAGTTTTGGATCTAGTCAAAGGAAAAGTAAAGAAGCCTACTAATGATTCAAGTGATGCAGAAAAGGAAACGTTTAGATAAACAAAGATGTTGGTCATGACACTAATGGTGGATGGAAAAAAGGATAACCTCATCCCATCTATATCCAACATAGATTATGATCAATAGATGCAAGAGGCATTATTTGTATGTTTTAACCCTGTACATAAATTACCTGCAAGTGAATTATTAAAAATAGAAAATATACAATGGCGAGAGCATAAAAAATAATATATATATACACATATATTTTCCCTTGGATCACAAAGTTGGGACTACTAGATTAATTTTTCATTATATTCCTTTTAATGTTACAATACATATATATACATGTAGAAGCATTCATAAAATCCATCCCATTAACCATGGATTAGAACATAACCATAGTTTCCTTGACCGGATCTACAAAATACCATGGGCAGAAAACCATCATGTCTAAAACCATACATGAAATCCATGCACAAAACCATAGGTAGGTTTGCTCACATAATATAGGGTCCAAAAAAAGATCGCAGGTCGCTACCCCTGACCCCATGCAAGGGGGCTACCACCCCCCTTCAAACCCCCCCAATACACTTGATGCAATGAAGGGGGGGTATGATGCACCCCCCTCTAACCCCATGACTTCTTGCATGGAGCTAGTCATGGAAAGAATATAACACGCACCCAACATTCTCCCACTTGTTGTTTTCTTTTCCACACTGGGGGTCACAGGAGAGATGAGTCATTGGTCTAACCCTGCAAGGCCCATTGTTTCTCTACACCAAGAGAACTTCTCAATGCTCACAGACTTTGTCAATGCATCTGCAGTATTCCTCAAAGTGTCCACCTTTACCAACAACACCTTTTTGTCCTCAACTATATCCATTACAAAGTGATATTGAACATCAATGTGCTTTGTCTTTGAATTATAATCAGGGTTCTTTGCCAAGAAAATTTCACTTTGGTTGTCACAGTCTATCTTTATATCTCGCTATACTAAACCCATAGTTAAACACAATCTCTAAAACAAAACTACTTCCTTGCTTGCATGAGTGGCTACAATTTATTCTGCCTCTGTAGTTGAAAGTGCCATTACATATTGTCTCATACTCATCCAACTGAGTACACCTCCAAATAAGTTAAGCACATACCCACTTGTAGATCTTCTCTGATCCAAATCTCCAGTCCAATCTGCATTAAAAAATCCATGGATGTCAAAAAATCTATTCAATCCTGGTCTTCCTTAATAGCAAATACCATAATCACTAATGCCATGCAAATTCCTGAAAATCTGCTTCATTGTTGTCCAATGCTCCTTCCTTGGTTTTGACATAAACCTGCTCAATACTCCCACTACATGTATAATGTTTGGTCTAGTACAAACCATTGCATACATCAAGCTATTGACTGCACTTGCGTATGGAACACGGGACATGTCCTCTTCCTCTTCTTGTGTCTTGGGACATTGTTCAATAGATAACTTCACCTACAAGAATAGGAACCTTCACTAGTTTACTATCCTGCATATTAAACATCTGCAGTATTGTCTCGACATACTTCCTATGATTTAACGAGAGATTCCTCTTTTCCCAATCTCATTTAATTTCCATGCCCAAAATATAGTTTGCAACACCAATATCTTTCATGACAAATTTGGAGGACGATTGCGTCTTCAAATTCTGGATAATTTCTTTGTTATTTCCAATCAGCAACATATCATCCACACACAAGACCAAATAAATAACATGATCACCAATTAATTTAAAATACACATTGTGATCTACTTTGCTTCTGGTGAAGCCAAGTCCTGGTATAATATATCAAATTTATGATACCACATCCTTAGTGAGTGTTTTAACCCATACAAAGACTTTTCAACCTGCATATCAGTTCTTTCTTACCCTTCACCAAAAATCCTTCATGTTGCTTCATGTATATCTCTTCTTCCAGATCCCTGTGAGGAAATGTTGTCTTCACATCCATCTATTCTACCTCAAAATCAAAAGCAGCAACAACAGATAAAAGTAATCTAATAGAAGCTACCTTGGAAACAGGAGAAAATATATCACCAAAATCAATACCCGACACCTAGGAATAACCTTTTTCCACCAACCGAGCATTGTATTTCTCCACCTTTCCTTCTATATTCATCTTCTTCTTAAACACTCATTTTCTTCCAATGGGTTTCCTTCCAGCCAGCAACTCCACCCTCCCAAGCCTCATTTTTGTTCAAAGATTCCATTTCATCAACCATGGCCTCTTTCCAGAGTTTTCCATCCTTTGAATTTATTGCCTCTCTAATAGTTCTGGGATCATCATCAATAATAGATAAAGAAAAATTTGAAAAGAAAGCAGTTGGACTATACCCTTCTGCCTTCCTTCTTTCTCAAACTAATATTGTAACAGTTGGAGTTCGTGGCTCTTCATCTTCTGATTCCTCTTCTGTTGTAGAGTATGATTCTTCCTCCTTTAGCTCAAACTCTATTTTCTTAGGTTCCTTTGGTAGGACTTCATGTTTAATAACATATTTCACCTCATTAAACACCACATCACAATTGTACACAAACTTCCTTGTTTCTGGGTTCCAAAGCTTATAACCTTTTAAACCATCCTTATACCCAATAAAGATGCACCTTTTAGATTTACTATCCAACTTGGTTCTTTTCTCCTTTGGAACTTGTACATATGCATCACATCCAAATACCCTAAGATGTGAAAGAGAGGGTTTCTTACCAGTCTATACCTCTTGTGGAGCTTTATCCTCCAACGTTGATGAAGGTGATTTTTTGACCAGATAAAATGCAGTGTCCACCACCTCTGCCCAAAATTCGTGTCCTAATATGGCATCACTAAGCATTCTTCTTGCCTTTATCATCAACATCATGTTCATTATTTCTGCAACTTTATTTTGGTGAGCTGTGTATGGAGTAGTATTCTATCATGCTATACCACACTTCTTAAATAACTATTTAAATTCCTTCTTGCAGAACTCTCCACCGTTATATATCCTCAACACCTTTATCTTGAGTCTTTGTCTGGTTTTCCACCAGAGACTTAAATGATTTAAACCTGTCAAAGACTTCAGATTTATTCCTGAGGAAATATATCCATGTATTCCTTGAGAATTCATCTATAAATGATACATAGTACTGTTGAGGCCTCGGAAATCGCTGCCACAACATTGGGGGATAACCACCCGGTCCGGACCTTGGTACAGTTCCTTTTCTGTTTGGAATGGTGGCTCCGACTAGAGATAACGGGACCAATTTCCCGATAATGAAATAAAAGAGATGGATGGGTGATGAATAGATTGCTTAAGTGATAGGCGACTCGCTTATTCTATTGACAAAAATAGGGAAACTAATACTAATCCCGGGAACAACTTATTCATTCGGAATGCAATGTTAAATAATCTTTATCTATTTATCAGGCATATAGATGACTCTGTAAAATAAATAAAAGATGTTCAATCATTCAAAGATTGCTTCACATGAATAGTCATAATGAAGCGATAAATACAAATTACTACATTCACTGTTTATATCATCGATACATATATACGTCTGAAAGGGAAGCATGCGATAAACAACCAATAGTGGAATGCATAAAGAATGCTGTGAAAAACACATATATATAAGCGATAATAGCAAGAGTGATTTAAACAACAATTCATATAACGAAAATGAATACAGACGCAGATAATAGTACCATGTGAGTTGTAGATAAATCCGAAATATCAATCACTATTCAAAATTCCTTCTTCAACATAGAAATGCTTTCAAACAATGACAATAGTGCACATTTGCATAAAATCCTTCCTCAGCAAATTCAGAATAATTGGTCAAGTTTCATAAAAGAATATCCCTGAAGTACAATAGTGCAACTTCAGGGTTTAAGTCATATACAAAACTTTTTACGACCCTTTCTAAATGCATGAAAGGGTCTATAATACTACTAAACTAAAAATATCTATAAAACAAAATCCTACTAAATTGGTATCAGTAAATCTGGTCTACTTCTCAGGGGCGATCTGGCAGTCGGTGAAATGAGTCATGCCTCAGGTTGCTTGCCCTTAAACCTTAGCTGACTTATCGCGAGCATCGGTTCTACTTCTGGCGGTTTGTTGAGGCGTGAACTGAATTGGGCAGTGAAGGTGGCATCCTGGATGTCAGGTATCATATAACTGACAGCATCGGTTAGGCACTTCAAGACGGCTCTTTGGCTGTATGGTTTGATTAAAAAGAACCAGTATGCATCCCATGTCAGACTATTGACTCCAGCGATCAATCTTGCACTTTTTTCCAAGTCCGGATAGCATGAATGCTCCAATATATTTGCTATTGGTAATTGACCTAGAGTGCATTGGGAAATTGTATTAGATAAATACAATGTATTATTTACTAATTCAATTAAATTTCCACTGATTGTCCTGCATCTGGAAGTCGCTCTTTCTGCTTTCATCAGTTGTGATTGCCACTCTGTGAACAATATTTCTTTGTGCGATTGTAGAATTCTTCGTAGATTGGCTGCTCGACCTACATCTGAATCCTGCCATTCTATAAAGTCTGTTAGTGTTTCTTCTACCTGATCTAAGTCGGCCCTTGCCTTTTCTACCTTTTCGCTTATAGGCGCTGACAATTCACACAATGGTTCTGCTCGTATGAGATGTTGACATAACAGCTTAACCTGATTAATCAATCCTTTATTTAGCTGGAGCGCTTCTGTTTTAAATTCATCTATCTTAGGGAGATTTTTCATTTGCTCAATTTGGGTGGTCAATTGAGCGATTTGTTCGTCTCTTGCTTTTATTGCTCCCTCAGTCGATATTCTTAACTGCTCCAGTGCCACTGATAGCTCCTTCTGCCTTTGCACCACACCTTCATCTATCCTCTGTTTTTGCTCTTGTAATTGCTGGACTAGCTGGTTATTGTTCTGTTGCTGTGCTAGCAATTCTTTTTCGGCCTGCTCTGCCCTCTGCTGGACTTTTGATAATCTTGCATGTAGAGAAGAGATATCATGATCCTTTGCTTTTAACAAATTTCTCACCTCCGTTTCTTTATCAATATTCGCCGCTGAATATGCTCCGGCGAACTGTGATAGCCTGGTTAAGGCATCGGAGGGGTTGAATTTCTCTTTCCATACAACATTGCCCTTTACTACTGATTCAGGGAGTGGGGAAGATTGATCAGTTCTTCTCCTTTTCCTCTGTCACTTCACGACGACTTTATGCTTGGGGCTGTAAAATATATCTAAAGGGGGAATTTCTTCAATTTGCAAAACGATCTTCCCCATTGGATCTTTAGGAATTACCTCTAATCCTTTTGTTTTGGGTATGCCGCTGGTTTCACCTGAAACCGGTTTCAATGTCGCTTCCTGTGTATCGCCTTCCTTTGAAACCTCATCATCTTTTGAGCACTCTAAGTTATTGATGATTGTACTGAATTGATTCCATTGTTGGAGCAAATTCGGATCAACTAATGGATCTTGGTTACCTTTAGAGTTGCTCTCCTCTTGGTTCTTTGTTTGGGTTTCTTTTTATTGGTGTGCATTTTCCTGAGTTGGCTCCTGCCTTTGGTTATGCGTCTCCTCTTGCTGTGTTGATGTAGTAGGAGGTGGTGTATTATGTCGCTGTTCAGACTCGCTTGACCTGGTGGCTGTCGGTACAGTTGCTAACAGGTCTAGAGGCAGAGTTTGCAACCTCTGTTCTCTAATTCTGTTAAACTCAACTAGCCCTTCATCGTTATAAACATTTCGGGCAAGCGACTTGACTTGATATAATGATTCGGCTGATACGAACAGGTCTTCGAATTTATCTTCTTTATGCTCGACCTTGGCCAATTTGGCCTGGTCGAGCGCATTATAAGCGATCTTTCTTGGATCGTACTGCCTCCTTGGCAGGGTAGCCAGAGTGAGAAAATTCATTTTTCCGGCTTCTTTCTCTGCATGCTTGATGTCATGCAGTGTATACATTCCAATTCTCAGTGGAAAAGAAGGCCAAACATGTTTTTTAGCTCTTTTTAGGGTTTGGGTAACCCCTTCAGCGCTGATTTGATAGGCTACCTCCCTGGCAAGTAACTTATCAGGGATGTAAAGTGGTAACACATGTGGTTTAGCCTGGCTGCCAAAAACTCTGATATAAGTGAATTTCTCCTCCCCAAACCAACTCACTACTGCAGTCAAATCTACAGCTGCTTGCTCGGACATTTTAGGGGCAGGCTTATTAAAAATTAAATAATGAATTGGTAACATAAAACCGTTGCAGATTTGGTACATGTGGGGCTTATAACTAGTCTTCCAAAGTTTTCGATGATATATGTGAATGGGTGTGGGGTCTTGCGACGTCCATCTCCATCCCAGTACAGGAAATTCAGAAAAAAAACACAACACATCCATAATATATGCACTATAGTATAATGGCGGAATAACCCTTTCTGTGACACAGTAGTCAGACCTGAAGTCAAGAATAGCTTTGGCTAACTTGTCAGACAATATATCCGCCGAGTCCATGATTTCCCCACTGCATGCTGCCTCAATTAGGGGAACCATTTCTATGGTGATATTGGCAGCGTCATGCATTCCCCATAGGCTACACATCATAATCCAGCGTAACAGTAAGGTGAACACAGGGAGTCAACTGAGTACTTACCCGAGGTTTCGTGCTTGTGTTTTGCTGGATTCTGTCTCCAGTCTTGAATTGGTTCAGATTTGGTCTCGTTTTCTTCTCGAAATTTCTCCAAAAATGCAGCATTATATTTCTTCTCTTCTTGTGGCAGGTGATACATTAGCCTTAGGTCTTCGGCTCGAAACGAACCAAAAATCCTCCCGTCCGCAGTTTCAAACAATCTATTGATAATTGGGAGCTCTTGGATTGCCCACCTTACCACATCCGTGTAAGGAAGAACTTGTTCCCGAGCCGCTATTCTGTGTAGGAAGGAGTCGGCCAAGTCTTTTAAATTGGCATCAGATTTATTGGTATTATCACATAAAATTTCTACTTCGGTCACCGTTGGCCCTTCTGCTTCAATCAAAGTATAAGTCCCTTGCCAAGTGGTCCTGGTGAGTCCTAAGCATGTTGTATCTGATATCAGCCCTTTATTATTTCCAGTTGGATCAACGACAGCTAGCCCTGCGGCTGGCGGAGCAGTAGGCATTGTAGTCTTCTTGGATTTCTTTCCCATTCCACTTTCTTCTGTTTCTATGGAAGAATTCTGCGTAGAGTGAAAGATAAGTGCAACACATGCAACAATAACATGAATTGAACAGAATGAAGTATATATATATCTTGGCACATTCACAGTAATTAATTGACTTAAGGTGGCCTTAGGAACAAATACGTGGATGGCCTCAAGCCTGTTTTCTTATTAAATGATCATTACGGCCTGTCAGTCTTATTAATTACAATTGCTTCGATTAATGGATAAATGATTTATTTGAGGCATGTTGAGGGCTATTTGGCGGTTTGAACACGGATGAGCGGCTTTTCCAAAGGATATGGCGTTAATTACGAATAAATCAAATCAAACTGCCTTTATGACTGTTACCTTGAGAAACGTGCGATTTACCTTTTGCGAAATCGGGCATCGGGGAAATTTTTGAATTATTGCATTGGTTTTGCTTGGAATCCTCGATCGCCGATATCCGATATCGCATGGCATCGGGTATCGCTGGTAGTAGCGCTTAGGATGAGGGCATGGTGAATCACTGATTGCCGATAGTGATATCGCATCGCATCGGATGAGGAGAAGCTTAGTTGCGCTTTAGATGTTATCGCCGATTGCCGATTGCCGATTTTGCATCGCATGGTAGCAAAGATCATTACTTGTGTCATTTTATGCTTTGCCGATATCTGATAGCGATTTCGCATCGGTGAAAACCAATATGTCCCTTATATTATATTTTCTTTGTCATTGCGATATGCGATCGCATTATATTTTCTTTGTCATTGCGATATGCGATCTTGCGATCGCTTTATCGCAGTGACGAAAGTAAATCGTTTTATATCGGGTTTTTTGAATGGTTTTATTAAAAAGCCTCTTTGCGAAATAGAACCTTAAATTGATACCAATTTAAAAACAAAAATTAAAAAGGGACCCATTTCATATTATAATTTTTTGGAATTTTAGTGATATGAAATGGGTGGTTGTTGTAGGGCACAACAATTAGCGATTCGCTGGGAGAAGCATTTATCTCTGAATAGTATAGAAATACTTAAACTTTTTCATAATAGAAATTTTATTCAAAAGGGAAATTTCTAATATAATTAGATATCGTTGCATTTTAAGGAAACAAAACTTTCTTCGCTAATTTCCTCCCTTGGTGAAAATAGATACATTCTAGATTTTCAAATTGGCACTTAGTGGTTGATATTGATAAAATAGGAGACTATTCCAATCCAACTATTAAAATTAACTCATTTGTCATAGGTAGAGCCTCTGCTGCTAGCAAACGTCCATAGTCTCGGCAGGGATACCTTTTAACCATATCATTGTCTATTGTCCTGTTCACTTAAGAGCATGATTAACAGAATGAATTCAAAATTATGTTTTTTCACATTTGTTTTGATTTTCCTTTTCTGTTCTTTTATAAAATAAAAAGTCATTGCCCTGGTGTGGTGGCCAGTTGATTGACAATGCCATTCACTGGTAGTAATCTGACCGAACAAGCTGGCTCGTGATGAGACTCCTTGTCTTACAATTGAAGCCAATACCCTGTTTTGGTATGCAGTATTGGTAATGTCGGCCAAACTATCTTCCTATGATCATGGTAAGCAGGCTTGTGATAAGACTTCTCAACTTTATATCTAGCATTCTTCGAATTGCATCCTGAATAATCATGAACCTAAGTAAAATGGGATAGACAATTTTCCTCCTTAAGGTAGGATGGATGACAAGGTAAGAGTTTGAGATGTTGAATTTGGACTAGTTTCTATTTTAATATTGATAACCTTTTTATAACCAATTTTGAAAAATATAAAAATATTTACAAGATTTATACTTCAAGAGGAGTTTACTAGGATCGTATTGTAATCTTAGAGTGCAATTATAACTAATTTCCTAGAAATTATTCCTTTTGTTTAATACTTCTAATTATTTTAAAAGTAAATATCGCATTGCTTGTTTCTGAGAAACTCTTCAAATACAACAAATGTCAAATAGAAAATGCCTTACAGTCTTATTTCCTAGTTTTGCTATAAACTATAAAAATGCTATGTAAAAGGAGAAGGGGTTACCTCCTCAGTTGAAAAATTTATTTAAGACTAGGCCATTAACAGGGAGAGAATCTCTCAACCCTGATAAATCTTGTAACATAAAGGTTGAATGGCCTATCTTTTCGCAGATTTGAAATGGTCCAAGCCACATTTTCTGGAATTTGGTGTGTTTGCCTTTATCTTCATGGGCTTTTTCCCATTTCAGGACTAAATCTTCAACTTGGAATTGCTTAGAACCAGACGAGATTGAATCAAATGATGTTTTGATGTTCTGCTGATGTTTCGCATGGGTAATTTTGGCTTTTTCTCTTTCTTCTTCTAATTTCAAGATTTGGTCATGCCTAAGTTGTAAAGAAGAAGAAGGAGTTTCTTCAATAAATTGAACTAGATCTAGAGAAGGAAGAATCAGATTTGTTTGTAGTACAACTTCTTTTCCATAGACAAGTTTAAATGGGGAAGAATCTATAGAAGCTTTTTGCGTTACCCTGTCAGCCCATAGTGCAAATATTAAAGATTTGTGCCAAGTCTTGTGATTCTGTTCGATAGTTCGTTTGATAATTTTAATAAGGTTTTTGTTTGTAGAATCTGCCAAACCGTTACCCTGGGGATAATAGTTAGCTGAGTATTTGAGTTTGAAACCTCTTTTGATTGCGAAATCAAACATAGCATTTCCTGAAAAGTATGAAGCATTATAAAAAACAAGAGCGTTAGGGACGCCAAACCTGGTAATGATGAATTGATCTATGAATTCAATAATAGCTTCAGAGTTTGTTGTCTTTAGCGGAATTGCTTCAACCCACTTGGTGAAGTAATCAGTAGCAGTAAGGATATACTTGTGCTATTTGGAAGAATTAGGAGTAATTTATCCAATAATGTCCAATCCCCATTGCTCAAATGGTTGTTCAATGTTAATCGGTTGCAGAGGAAGGGCTGATTTATTTTGTCTTCCACTCGCAGTTTGGCAACTTGGGCATTTCCTTACATGCTCATGAGTATCTCTAAACAGAGTGGGCCAGTAACATCTGGCATGGATGACTTTGTGAGCTGTTGTATCAGCTTCGAAGTGGCCTCCAGCTGGTCCGTCGTGCAATTCCTGCAAGACCTTTTGTGCTTCCTGTTTCTCAAGGCATTTTAGTAAAACAGAATCATAATTTTGTTTAAACAGAACATCATCAATAATGGTAAAATTATTTGCTTTCAATCTTATGGCCCTTTTGCTTTTGTAGGACAAGTTAGGAGGTGCATATCCATTTTTTAGGTAAAATATTAGATCAGCGTACCGTGATTCAGAATCGGTGGCACTTACCTAATTGATGATTTCAGGTTGATCAGTATCGCTTGATTCTGGGATGTTGGATGCGCCTGCCAATAACCTGCAAAAACCTTGACCTTTAACAATCTTTGCCGGCTTTATTTCTATGTCGTATTCCTGAAGCGCTATTACCCAATTTGCCCTTTTTTCTCCTAGTTCTCTCTGGATTAACAGTTGTCTAACTGAGGAGAAGGGAACTATAACCTTTGTATGGGCTTTGAGCAGGAATGGTTTGTAATGTTTAACCGCTTTATACACAGTAAAGGCTTGTTTTTCTACTTCAGAATAGTTCAATTCAGCGCCTTGAAGATTTGAGCTATAGAATGAAATTGGTGCTTCCAAATTGTGATCATTGATTTGCGTAAGTACTGCGGCGTAAGAAGAATCAGATGCGATGGTGTACAATGTAAAATGATTAGAAAAATTTGGGGTATTTAGAGCTGGGGCATCGATTATTGATTTCTTGATTAGTTCAAATGCTTCCTTCTCTGGTACTCCCCATTTGAAGACTGAATTTTTCTTAATCATATTTTGGAGTGGTAAAATAATCTGAGAAAAAATCTGGAATGAATCTTTTTACAAAATTAATTTGGCCTAAGAATGACTGCATGGATTTTTTATTATGAGGAAAAGGGATTTCAGAAATTTCACTAATCCTGTCTGGGTCGATATAGATGCCATCTTTAGATACAATAAAACCTAGGAGCTTACCTTGATCAAGGGCGAAAAAAGATTTCTTAGGGTTCAGAGAAATACCGTATTTCTTACAGCGTTGGAAGATTTGGTTCAAATCTTGCAAGTGATTGGATCTTTCTCTTGAAAATACAGTAATGTCGTCTAAATAGACAACTACTGTTCTATTAATTAACCCTTTGAAAGTGATATCCATCGCCCTCTGGAAAGTGGCTCCTGCATTAATGAGTCCGAAGGGCATCTTCTGATAAGCATATGTTCCCCATTTTGTTCTAAAGGTGGTCTTGAGTTGGTCATTAGGGTGAACCAGATTTTGATTATACCCTAAAAATCCGTCCAAGAAAGAAATTAATTCTGAACCAGCCACTGATTGGAGTATCTGCTCCATAGTGGGTAATGGGAAATTATCTTTTAGACTTGCCTTATTTAAATTTCTGAAATCAATACAAATTCTTATGTTGCCATTATTTTTTTTGACTGGTGCCATATTGGAGACCCAATTCGAGTGTCGTACGAGAAAAATAATCTTAGCTTTTAGGAGTTTGTTGAGTTCAGATTTTATCTGACTCTCTAAGTTTGGGTGTATTTTTCTCAATTTTTGTTGAATCGGTTTCTGCTCGGGAAGCATTGGGATAGTGTGCTGAATGATAGACGTGTCATAAGTTTTTAGATCATCATATATCCAAGCAAACACATGTTTATTTTTTCGTAACAGACTAATAAATGCTTCCTTTTCCTCTATAGAAAGTCCCAATCCTAAGTTAATATTTTGAGGGTTTTGTTGGGTGCCAAGGTTTATTAATTCAAACCTTAAGGTAGAGCTCTGAAGTTTTGCATTAGATACAGGTTTGAACCTGTCTTTAATATCGTAAAGGTCTTCAAGCTTTACTACATGCTTAGGGATCGAATTTTCTTCATGTTTACCTTGCATTTGAGTATCATGTTCACCTTCCTCAATGATTTGATTGTCATAGGACTTTTCAGAGGTCAGAAATTGTAAGATGTCTTCATCATGGTTAAACACTCTCCAATTGGTTACATTATCTGGATTGGATGGCCTAAAAAGTAGTTCTATTGAAAACCTATCGGGACTAAAGTCCTCTGAAGGGAGCAGCTTGGAAGCGACATTGGCCAGCAAATTGGCTGCGAAGTTCTGTTCCCTGGGTATGGAAGATATATTGAAGCTTGGAAATGGGAGGTAAGTTCTTGCACCAACGATTGATAATGTTTAAGATGGTTCGAAAGACAGTGAATTGTATTCCTTACCTGCTTAACAATTATTCCAGAGTCGCCAAAAACCTTTAAGTATTGAACTTTGAGGCCGATTGCTTTGTATAGTCCTTGAACAAGCGCTTCATACTCGGCTATGTTATTAGTGCATTCAAATTCTAATCTACAAGACAACATTTTTTTTTCTCCTTGCGGGCTGACCAAAATGCATCCTACTCCTGATCCTTCACTGGACTTAGATCCATCAAAATATAAAGACCAAAATAATGAATTATCTACAGTTTTTGTTACAACATTCTCAGTAACATTAACGCATTTAGACTTGTCGGTCTGTGAAACGTTTTAAGTTTGTGATGCGAAATTATCAACTGAGAAAGGGGATTGTTGGGCAACATAATTGCCAAAAAATGACTCTGAAGAATAGTTTCCTAGGATATTATTGTTGAACACGACTCGCTGGTTTTCTTGTTCAAATTCTGTAACAGTATGGGTCATATGCTTCTCTCGATCAATCCTTATTTGATTTGGCTTGCCCTTATAGGGGAGCCACATATGTGACCAATCGGTGGAGATATACCCATGGAGTTTTTCAGACCAGTCCCTGCTTAAAATCAATCCATAAAATTCAGGTATATCGGCGATTAGAATATCAATCCGTTGGAAAATTCTTAGATCTGCCGATAATCTGATTGTTACAGAGTTTATTTCTCCTAGGACTTGAACTTTAGTTCTATCTAACTGCACGATGTGAATGGAAGACTTTTGTGGCTCTATATTCAGTTTAGAACAAACCGAAGCAGGCATTATATTGGAATATGCTCCAGAATCGATTAAGCAGTTATGCAGATTTCGATTATAAATTTCATAAGTCAGGAGGAAAGGAGGGGTATGGGAGTTTGATCTATCTCCGATCAGAATTGTGTCGGTTGCCTCAACTCTACCAACAGGGGGTTGTCCTGAGTCACTTGCAGCTTTAGTGGTGGGAAGAGGGGAAGAAGAGACATCGTTAAATTCTTTGAGTAGTAATTTCTGCTGATGTTTTAATTTACTAAGTTCAAACATAGTAATGTTTGCCTTAGTTTTCTTCATGTCATCGACAATGTTGTAATCCATCGAATCAGAAATTACTAAAGTCTTAGATGGTGAAGGTGTAGTAGAAGAAGATGGCTGATTGTTGGATACTGTTGCAGCTGGTTTCCTAACGGGTACCTTTTCCTTTGCAGTGTTTTTTCCGGCACTCCTTTTCTTAGGATTAGCTTGGACAGTTTCGGGAGCACCTTTACTCCTTATAGTTATAGGAAAGGTTTCTTGTTCGGCATCAGTATCGGAATTAGGGAGTATAAAGTCCCACATTCCGTGACATTCAACTACTTCCTCTTCTTCTCCTTCAGATGGCATAACTGTTTCTTCCTCTTCTTCTTCCTCAGGATCCGAGTCTGCATATGATATAACATTAGGGGGTTTGGACTCGGGTTTCTTGAAATTCCTATATGGTTTCTTCGTTGAGGATTCCGATACTTGTTTCTTGATTTCACCCATTTCGTTCGACATAGTTTTAAAGACTTTTTGAAGGCCCTCCATGTCATATGGATCCTTAATGTTCTTTTTCTTAGAGTTGTCTTTAAAGGACACTTTTTTAGATTTTCTTTCTTCCAAGGCAGTTTTCTTTTCTAAGGCGATTACACTTTTTTCTACTGTGAGTGCTTCCTTCATATTTTCGGCTAATGTGGGTTGTTTGGCCCTATCAACGAATATAGCAATGTTTGAAGGCAAAGTAGTGATATACCACTCGCTTCTAACTTGTTCGCTCGGTTTATCATCAGTGGGGATCTTATTCAAGAGTTTGTTAAATCTGGAGTTGAACTCCTTGATGGGCTCTCTTGATTTGATCCTTCAGTTTGAAAGATCATGGAAAAGTGTAGCTAAGGATCTGTCATCACCGTATTTGGTGAGAAACTGTTCCTGGAAGATATTCCAACTCGTGATGGATCCAGACGGTAAGGAAAAATACCAATACCCTGCAGATCCTTGTAGTGAATAGGGAAACAATCTTACTACCACATCTTCTTCAGTGACTCCCTTTAAATTGACTGACAACATAAAATTATTAATATGTTATTCTGCAGAAGTTCCAGCATCTGGATTAAATTTGGGTAACCATTTCTCGGGGTAATCAGGTAATGGATGTAAAGGTGCAGGCATAGTAACTGCACCAGGACTTCTCCATGGTCTTTGAGCCATTTTAGGATTACCGACGTTCGCTTGTGGTGTTCCAGGTGCTTGAGGTGGAGGAGGAAGTATTGACTGAAAAGATTGTGATCCTTGAGATGAAGTCCCTTGGTGAACAACTATATGAAGTGGTGATGTGGATGTATGACTTCGCACAGGTGATGATGAAATGGAAGATGATGGAGAAAGTGTATTGCTACCAGATCCTTCAGTTGTCTTTTTGATCCTTTTCCTTTCGGGCAAAGGAAATTCAGGTGGCTCAATACCTAGCTTTTCACTTTGGAGTCTGGTAAGATGAGGAGGTAAATGAAATTACGAAGTGTGACTGCCATGTGATACTTCAGATCTCGGAGGGGATATCGAGAAGCCTTGAAGTTTCTGGATGATGGATTGGACTTCAGGGGACTCCGGACTTAAGTGTTCTGAAGTATGATGTAATTGAGTAGTAGTGGTTGATTCCTCTTCGTCTCGTCTGGATATTGGAGATACAGAATGCGAACGAGATATTCGAGGAGAGGTGGAGGGTGAGCTGCTCTTTGAATGGTTTGTAGGTGTTGGCTTACTCACCATTCATAGCGTATGCCCTCCTTCTAGCGCCAGAAATGTTGAGGCCTCGGAAATCGTTGCCACAACATCGGGGATAACCACCCGGTCTGGACCTTAGTACAACTCCTTTTCCGTTTGGAATGGTGGCTCCGACTAGAGATAACGGGACCAGTTTCCCGAGAATGAAATAAAAGGGATGGATGGGTGATGAATAAATTGCTTGAATGATAGGCGAATGACTTACTCTATTGACAAAAGTAGGGAAACTAATACTAATCCCGGGAACAACTTATTCATTCAGAATGTAGCGTTAAATAATATTTATCTATTTACCAGGAATATAGATGACTCTGTAAAACAAATAAATGATGTTCAATCATTCAAAGATTGCTTAACATGAATAGTCACAATGAAGCGATGCATACAAATTACTACATTCACTGTTCGTATCATCGATACATATATAAGTCTCAAAGGAGAGCATGCGATAAACAACCAATAGTGGAATGTATAAGGAATGCTGTGAAAAAGCACATATATATATAAGCGACAATAGCAAGAGCGATTTCAATAACAATTCATATAACGAAAAAGAATACAGATGCAGATAATAGTACCATGTGAGCTGTAGATCGATCCGAAATATCAATCGCTATTCAGAATTCCTTCTTCAACACAGAAATGCTTTCAAACAATGACAATAGTGCACATTTGCATAAAAGCCTTCCTCATCAAATTCGGAATAATTGGTCAAGTTTCATAAAAGAATATCCCTGAAGTACAATAGTGCAGCGTCAGGGTTTAAGTCATATACAAAACTTTTACGACCCATTCTAAATGCATGAAAGGGTCTTTAAATACTACTAAACTAAAAAGATCTATGAAACAAAATCCTACTAAATTAGTATCAGTAAATCTGGTCTACTTCTCAGGGGCGATCTGGTAGTCGGTGAAATGAGTCATGCCTCAGGTTGCTTGCCCTTAAACCTTAGCTGACTTATCGCGAGCATTGGTTCTACTTCTGGCGGTTTGTTGAGGCGTAAACTGAATTGGGCGGCGAAGGTGGCATCCTGGATGTCAGGTGTAATATAACCGACAACATCGGTTAGGCACTTCAAGACGGCTCTTTGGCTGTATGTTTTGATTAAGAAGAACCAATACGCATCCCATGTCAGACTGTTGACTCCAGCGATCAATCTTGCACTTTTCTCCAAGTCTGCATAGCATGAGTGCTCCAATATATTTGCTGTCGTTAACTGACCTGGAGTGCATTGGGAAATTATGTTAGATAAATACAATGTATTATTTACTAATTCAACCAAATTTCCACTTATTGTCCTGCATCTAGAAGTTGCTCTTTCTGCTTTCATCAGTTGTGATTTCCATTCTATGAATAATATCTCTTTGTGCGATTCTAGAATTCTTGGTAGATTAGTTGCCCGGCCTACATCTGAATCTTGCCATTCTATAAAGTTTGTCAGTGTTTCTTCTGCCTGATCCAAGTCAGTCCTTGCTTTGTCTACCTTTTCGCTTATAGACGCTGACAATTTGCACAATGGTTCTGCTCGTATAAGATGTTGACATAATAGCTTAACCTGATTAATCAATCCCTTATTTGGCTGGAGCGCTTCTGCTTTAAATTCATCTATCTTAGGGAGATTTTTTGTTTGCTCAATTTGAGTGGTCAATTGAGCGATTTGTTCATCTTTTGCTTTCATTGTTCCCTCAGTCAAAGTCGATATTCTTAACTGCTCCAGTGCCACTGATAGCTCCTTCTGCCTTTGCACTGCGCCTTCATCTATCCTATGTTTTTGCTCTTGTAATTGCTTGACTAGCTGATTATTGTTCTGCTGCTATGCTAGCAATTCTTTCTCGGCCTGCTCTGCCCTCTGCTGCACTTTTGATAGTCTCACCTATGGTGAAGAGATATCCTGATCCTTTGCTTTCAACAAATTGCTCACCTTCGTTGCTTTATCAATAGTCTCCGCCGAATATGCTCCAGCGAACTGTGATAGCTTGGTTAAGTCATCGGAGGGGTTGAATTTCTATTTCCATACAACATTGCCCGTTACTGTTGATTCAGGGAATGGGGAAGATTGATCAGTTCTTCTCCTTTTCCTCTGTCGCTTTATGACGGCTTTATGCTTGGGGCTGTAAAATATATCTAAAGGGGGGATTTCTTCAATTTTAAAAACGATCTCCCCCGTCGGATCTTTAGGAATTATCTCTAATCCTTTTGTTTTGGGTATGCCGTTGGTTTCACCTGAAACCGGTTTTGATGTCGCTTCCTGTGTATCCCCTTCCTTTGAAACCTCATCATCTTTTGAGCACTCTAAGTTATTGATGATTGTACTGAATTGATTCCATTGCTGGAGCAAATTCGGATCAACTAATGGATCTTGGTTACCTTTAGAGCTGCTCTCCTCTTGGGTCTTTGCTTGGGTTTCTTCTTGTTGCTGTGCATTTTCCTGAGTGGCCTACTTCCTTTGGCTATGCGTCTCTTCCTGCTGTGTTGATGTATTAGGAGGTGGTGTATTATGTCGCTGTTCAGACTCGCTTGACCTGGTGGCTGTCGGTACAGTTGCTAACAGGTCTAGAGGCAGAGTTTGCAACCTCTGTTCTCTGATTCTGTTAAACTCAACTAGCCCTTCATCGTTATAAAAATTTCGGGCAAGCGACTTGACTTGATACAATGATTCGGCTGATACAAACAAGTATTCGAATTTGTCTTCTTTGTGCTCGACCTTGGCCAATTTGGCCTGGTCGAGCGCATTGTAAGCGATTTTTCTTGGATCATACTGCCTCCTTGGCAGGGTAGCCAGAGTGAGAAAATTCATTTTCCCGGCTTCCTTTTCTGCATGCTTGATGTCATGCAGTGTATACATTCCAATTCTTAGTGGAAAAGAAGGCCAAACATGTTTTTTAGCCCTTTTCAGGGTTTGGGTAACCCCTTTAGCGCTGATTTGATAGGCTACCTCCCTGGCAAGTAACTTATCAGGGATGTAGAGTGGTAACACATGTGGTTTAGCCTGGCTGCCAAAAACTCTGA
>APFE031683953.1:4908-18357 GCA_000404065.3 Pinus taeda
TCCCACATTCCATGACACTCAGCTACTTCTTCTTCATCGTCAGTTGGTGGAGTTGCCTCTTCTTCTTCTTCTTCCTGGTCTGAATCTGCATTAGATATGACATTGGGTGGCTTTGTTTCAATTTTCTTATAGGTCCTAAAAGGTCTTTTGTTCGAAGTTTTGGCCACTTGTTTCTTTATGTCAATCATTTCGTTGGACAATGTTTTTAGGAATTTTTGCAATCCTTCCATGTCATATGGGTCTTTTGGGCTTTTCTTCTTGGAGTCTTCTTTGAAAGAAACTTTTTTAGCTTTTCTGTCTTCCAAGGCAGCTTTCTTTTCTAAGGAATTGATGCGCTTTTCCACATCAAGTGCTTCTTTCATATTTTTTGCTAAGGTAGGTTTCCCAGCCCGGTCTACAAAAATGGCTATATTGGCAGGCAGGGCAGTGATGTACCATTCGCTTCGTATTTTTTCGCTTGGTTTGGAAGCTGTAGGGATTTTGTTGAGGAGTTTATTGAAGCAACCATTAAATTCCTTAATCGGTTCCCTATGCTCTATTCTCAAGTTGGAGAGATTGTTTATTAAAGTTGCCAAAGACCTATCATCTCCATACTTAGTAAGAAACTGCTCTTGGCATGTATCCCAACTAGTAATAGAACCAGAGGGTAGGGAGAAATACCAGGATCCTGCTGATCCTTGCAAAGTATAAGGGAAAAGTCTGACAACAACATTTTCTTGCGTTACCCCTTTCAAGTTGACCGACAACATGAAATTATTAATGTGTTCTTCAGCCTGAGTTCCTTGAAATAAAAATTTTGATTTCCATATGGTGTTAAATGAAGTTATGAGTCATTTTTATGTTTTTTGGATTATATGTTTTAATTATGATGATTTTTATTGTTTAGAATATCTACAATGCAACACTAACTTAGAGATATAATTTATGTTTCATCCAATCTATGAGTATTGACATTTTGGTTAATTTGGTCATGTAATTTGTTCATAACGTCATGGTTTAATTGTGTTGAAAAATTAGAGTTTTTAATTCTATGGTAGAAAATTTTCCAATTTATTTTGTATCTTTAATGTTATGGTTGAAAACAATTAGAATTTTAGCAATCTTTAGTGTCATGTTATTATATGTTTAACAACATGGATGGAAACTAATGGAATTTAATGTGTTTTCAATCCCATTATTTTATTTTTATCATCATTACTAAAAAATGCTAAAATTATACATGGAAAAGAAAAATGCTATTCTACCAAAAACATTAGAGTGTTCTTTTCCTCAAAAACAATTGTTTTTTGCACAAAAAAATTAGTTTTACTGCCATTTTTAAATATGTTGAAAACTAACCCTAAAAGAATAACATCATTCCAGTATACAGACTTTTCATTTTTAACACTGTTTTTAATGTTTTTTTGGGGTTTTTTTTGGCTAGAGTTCCCATTTTGAGTTTATAGTTCCTGTTTCAAAGTTTACATTGTTAAAAGCGAGTGTTGAGAAATAACTTAGGAAATGGAGCATTTGTAACCAAGAATGCTCATTATTCTCTAAGAATGCACAAAGCTCCAAATGATGAATGTGATAGTGAGCTCTATACTGAACTCTTTACATAAGGAGAGTAAACATGTAGTTAGATTTGGAGTATATGAGTGTGCTTCATGCATGTCAGGAAACTAAGGGTTGAGATTGAATTAATTTCCACCAACAATTGTGACAAGATCACTATCTATATAGGACCCCCTTAAACTATTAGTGAGAACTACGTAATCAATTTCACTAACAACTACACAATCACTATTGAGAGGAACCACAAAATCACTGTCATTGGTAACTGTGTAATCACTATTGGGAGGTATCATGAAGTCACTAACTTTAGGGACTACACAATCATTGTTAGCAAGAATTACACAATCACTATCTCTAAGGACCTCGTAATCATTATCTCTCAATCAAAGATGCACTATCTTTCTTGCTTGGAAGAAGTGTGCCTATGAAGACATCAAAATAGGTCATGTGAAAGAAAGTAGATAAAAAATTAGGATCCCTAAAGGAATAATTGAACAACATGACCGAGCACAACATGAATCGATTGAAATGAGGGATGACATGATTATAAGGAGGCCCCAAAATTTGAATTTAGGCAAAATTTGGAGGCTGTCGTAGTAGTGACAACACTTGGCGACACACTAGAAGAACCCTAACTTATTTTTTTAGGTATAATATGAGATATAGAATTATGGAAGTATTGTCTCATCCTATTGATCACCCTAGATTCTTTAGTTATCCCTATTATAGATGTATTATCTTTTAATCCCCTTGTTGGCTTAACAATTTTCACAAGACTAGTCAAACTTTAGTGGTTTCAATTAGGGAGTAGGAGTATGTAAATTTCGTGAGTTTAAGTTGTTCAAATTTGTATCATCATGTTTAGTGTTACTTCACTACCAATAGTCCTATTTAGTTTCCTGACATAGTCACTTCAAGTAATACCAAGCATTGCTTCGCTTTTAGTGAGCATGTTCAGTACCCTGGTGAAGTTGCTTGCTTCACCTCTCTGTGCAAGAAGCATTTCTCTTCTTTAACCCTTATTTTATTTTATATTTTATTCTTATTTTCATTTTATCTATGTTCATTTCACCAAGGGTGGAATATGGATATCGAGTTATTTAACGAACAAGAGAGCTCGTTCCTTATTTTGCAAAGACTCTTATATATGCATCTATGAAATTAATATGCTCACTTAAGTTTTTCCTCCTTTAACTTCTCTATTAGACTGATTTGACATGTTTAAAACTAATCAATACAAATGGCCGATTCAAGGAACAAAGATCCTATTATAGATACGAGCATCATAGATCTGCGAAGGATTTCATTTAAGATGAAACACATTTTTCGTATGTGCATCATTGAACTTAAAAGACATTTAGGAAAAAATAAAGAAGAGGACTTAAAGGTTAACCAAGCATTGTTAGATGTCATAATTTCCCTTTTGACTTTTTTGACATGACCATAGATGCAAACAAGATAGATTTCATACATGGCCTTATTAGAAAAAAACACAATCAAATACATGAAAGAAAGCATGCCATGACATAAAAGATAGAACATATGAAAGAAAAGTAAAAAATTGTAAAGAGTGTGCAGAGAACAAAATTGGGAGTGCAGGAAAAGTTCTATAATGCAAATTCAAATGTAGCTAGAGTGAAACTAAGTAAAAGAACATAACTAAACCTACATTCTAATCTATCTAAATTACAAGGTCAGGATCATGTGAAAACAACTTTCCAATGTAGCCACAAGAGTTTCACTTGACTTGAAAACATAAAGATATTGAAGATTAGAACCATTACGAAACAATATGCAAAGATAAAAATGTTTACCTGAACAATTTGCACAAGAAATTGATAGTATTGTATGCAATAAAAACAATGTGCTATAAAGACTTTATATATGCAACTTGCAGAATTAGCTTGATGAAGGGAGGTTGCAAATGTGTGTTCATCCATGTGTTCATTAACCTCAAGATAAAATTAGAACTTATAATTAACAATAGAGCTTGTGAGGTATGACTCTTCCAACCAGTTAATGATTGGATCCTAATATTGAAAACAACTAGTTTGAAAAGATTGAAATTCTTGTAGAGATAAGCAATTGATAAATGCATTAGCCCTATGAGGAAAATCTCGTAAGAAAGAGATAACCTGATCTTTTTTAGGAACATTGTCAAGGTAGCTTGGACTTGAAATAACCATAAGCAAAGACTGAAGTGCCTCAACTTATTGACAATTATCAAAACAATAAGATAGTGAGTCATGAAAACTTGTGAGTTTAATGAAAAGAAAATATTTAAGGCAACAACTATCATTGGATAGAGGGGTGACAAAATGATTAATCAAATGATAGTTGTTAGTACATCAATATGATCTATCAATTAGTGCATGAGATCTTATATCATGCAAGGGTAAAGATGTGTTGATTTGTGAGGTTTTACAAATTCCATTTGTTAGAGTCAGTATTTCCATATTGCCACCAATGATAAAAATCCCTCTTTTATATCATATTACAGTACCGTTAGAAATTTTCTGCATTCCACTTAGGTCATCATGGAAAAATTTGTTCACTGATGGTAACCAAAATCCAAAATCACTTTTCCCTCTCAAAAGTTTGTATTTTCTCGCCCACCTTCATGTGTCTTTCTAGGTATCCATTGACCATGAAGGCTCATTTCATCATATTTTATAATAGTCAAATCCACCTGAAAGTCGGTCATTTGAGGTTCCATTAGGTCACCTAGGTTTTATTTTCCCAAGGTCCAATAAATCACCATCTCACTACTTAAGGTGAGAAAAATATGAGATTCAAGCAAATAATATGTTTTATCAGTTAAATAAAACTTTCCAAAGCATGTAACCATGGTTACTGAAAGCCGCAAATTTGATTTCAAGAAGGGAATTTATTCCAATTTGTAAATTTTAACTTCAAAATAGATGTAATAATTTTATTTTTGTTTATGTAATTTTATGTCCATTATATGTAATCAGTTACTTTCCAGCTGTATACTAAATTCCATTGCAAATAGTATACAAACAAAAGTCAAAATCAAGATTGCCAAAGCATGATCCACCTGTAAAGAGAAAAAGATAAAAAAGTAAAGAAAGAATTAATATGAAAATTTGGAAATGAAAAGAAACATTAGAAACCAAGTGTGCAACTCATAAATTAAATTTCATCCAAGTATAAAGGCTCTCAAGACATCCATGAAGCTTCATTTGTACTCTAATACTCTCAAACCTCCTCGGCAAAAGAAAATTGTCGATTTTAAGGTGAAATTGGGAAAAACAAAGCCATAGGGCATGTTTAACCGGGTTGTTGTGCATTTGATTGTGACTTTGCATGTTTTCCAAAGATTTCATTGTAATTTGTAATGGCGTTGCACTCTTGTAGCTAAAGGGTGCATTTTCCTAGGTCATTATGCGTTCGCCTAGAAGGAGAAAAAACGTGCTAGAACCTCCTCCATCGCCACCAAGTTTCAAAATCGGTCATCATATACTGCAGAAAATGAGGTAGGTGGAAAAATTTATTCACTCCGTCCCTCCATTGTTCATCTACATAGGGTTGGTTTATAGTTGTTGTTGTCATTCCTAAAATCAAACCCTAGTAATACATTCTCACAGTCTCAATCACATTTCCTAGCTTCCATTACCATTCCCCTCACTTAACATCTATCCCCTATCACCTCCCTCATTCCACACATCCTCATCCCCTCCTAATCATCTCTCCTCACATCATTCCATATTTCCCACACTCACAATCCATTCTACCATCTCCGTAGGGTTTTGAAAATAATAAATCATGGAAAAATAAGAGCAAAGAGGTCAGAGTGAGGAAGAAAAACAAGATAGGAGGAAATATAAGAAAGGAGGGCTAATAATCAAAGAACTCATGGCATCTCCCATCACTATAACACGTTCAAGCATATGGGCTATTTTGAGTTCTATGAGAAGGTGGAAAGGATCCAACATCATTCTGAATTGACCATACAATTCATCATCAACCTCCATGATAACCAAGCAACCCTTGTTGGTGTTACCTTTACGATATCTCCTACTATCATATAAACTACTACTGCAATCCGAAATGTTGGGGAAAAATGGTTTAAATAGGGAGAATTGGATCATTGCTACGATGAGCCATATCTTAAACCCAGGCACAAGAATGGGAGGAGGAGGATTTTCCCTTTCTCTTACCTCCTAGAGATATATACTCCTATAATGAAAATCATCATGAAGTACTTCACATGTGAGGGTAGGTTTTTCTAGGCTCTATTCCTATCATATTCGATTACTCATGTATTTTACAAGAGTCAAAATGCTCAATCTGCCTTACTATCTTTACCAGGATATCGACAAGATGTCATACATTGCCCAAAGAAAAGTTCATGATCATTGAAATGCATATCATATTTCACCATTATCTCATCAAGATGATAGTCCTACACTACCTTGATTAGCTTAACATTTCATGGGACACTTTCATATCCAATGAGATTTTCATAGTCCCACCTATTCAACACGGCCTACCTTCGTCTTCTCATCCATCCACCTCCATTCCTCCATATCATCCCATGCATCATCCATCTTCATCTGATGAGTCAGCCACAACATCACCTCCATCCTCACCATTTCATGAGCTTATTTATTCACCTAGCCGAGATGAATGCATTGGGCAAGAGAATATTGAGCATGGTGAGAGCAGCAAGCCCAAAAGGGTTTGTTTAGGTACCTTGGCACATATCTATCAGAGAGAGCATACATAATTGTTTTACGCATTGATTGTAGGAGGTGCCTTGCCTTCTTCATCAATAAAGAAGGTACGGAAGGGTAAGGAAAAGGTTATAGAGGCAAAGATTCAGTAGCAGGAGGAAGAACTCCATGAGATAGAGCATGACATTCTGTTAGTTTACTCAAATGGGCATGATGACAATGAAAGAATAGTTATTATCATCAAGGAGAAGAATTCACTCGTAGAAGAGCTCCATATCAACTTGCAAAGGGTCAAATACATCATTTCCTACTATCACTGGGAGAACAGGCAGTTTGAGGTCAAACATGAGCTCATGGAGATCAAGCTTAGAAAGGCAAAGAGAGAGGCTGAAAAGGCTAAGGCCTTACTTGATGAGGCATATGGGCAATATGGTGATAAACTTGATGAACAGGTTCTAAGAAGAAGGAAAAGGACTAGAGGCCTAAAGAGAGCTTTGGATCAAGAAAGGAAAAGGGAGGCAGAACTAGCCAATGATCTCACGTTGAATGAGCAATTAGCAAGATGGTAAATAAAAACCAAGAACATTGGCTTGAGAGGGTAAATGGTCATCTTGAGAGAGTCCCAGACAAGGCAAAAAAGGACAATGATATTCAAAGAAGGATGGCAAAGTACTATGCCATGAGAAACAAAATTGCAAGGGCCAAGCTCAGAAGAGCTCATGCAAAAATTGAGGCCTTGACCAAGAAAGAGGATAAAAATAGGTTGGATATCTTTATCGAGGCATCACTCCATGCCTCAAACATATAGCTAGTTATTAGCCCACCAATTTTGACCATTTTTGAATAAATTTGGCAAGTTATGTTTTGCTGTGTTTTTTGAGAAATTTTTGGCATAATGAAATGGCCCATGTGACATGTAATGAATCAGTTTGCTTGAGTCAGGGATGAGTCACTTTGACCACCCTACACTCTAGCTATCAGTTCATCTTTCTAGCAACTGCTCCTCCTCTCATGGATTCAACCCCTGAGCCTAGGATGAGTTGGTTTGAGTCCTACATTTTATATTTTCCTAGTAATTTTACAAGTTGGAATCAGTTGGATGTTTGGCTATTGATCAGAGACACTAGTGTAATCAATATTTGGCAGAATTTAATGAATGAGTTGCAACTATTTTGGTGGAATACCTGTAGTATGGAATTTTCGCTTAGTTTATTCATATGTTGCATATGTTTGAATGTTTTGTACTCCCATATTTCACTTCACTTATATGATATGTTGATTCTCAACTTGATGAGAAGAATACATTTTATATGCTCTGTTTTGCAGAAATCTACATAGTTTGTCTAGTTTATTCAGTTTAGAAAGAATACATGCTTGTCTTGCTCTTTCTAGCACTTCACTAGTCTTATCCATCTAAATTCATAACCTTAAAGTTTTTGAGTTCCTACCTACCTTTCTCCTTAAGATGTCTACAATAATACCCTCATTTTCCCTGACCTAGTCTTTTTGACCTAATCCTCTTCCAACAACCCCACCAAATCAAATCAAACACCATCTGCACTTTACATCTAGCCTAAAACCCTAATCTATCCAGCCCTCTTGGCTTTGATCCTTTGGAGAAAGCCCTCTCTAGCTTGGTAGGGCTATCTACCAAGTCAAAATATTGGTCTATGGTTACCTCTATTGGACTCTTCCTCAACCTTGGAGACCCAAAGGAGTGATAACATACTGGCGCCGCTGTCAGGGAATGAAAGGTTTATTTTCCCTCGGTGTACGAAAAGTTCTCATTGAAGTTTGGTCTCTGGATGATGGGACTAAGATTTTAAAAGGTTGATTCAATAATTGTAGTTTCAAGTTTATAGAAGTTGGCCTCAAGGAAACAACAAAAACAAATTATGCATCCTGGTCCAGCTGATTCAGTCGGAAAAACAAAGAAGGTTTCAAAACATAAGTTTTATTAGAAACCATTTCATTCATAAGCTCTCATTCATCCATTACCAATTTTAGATTTCGCTATTGAAGAATTTCCTTTGAAAATATCTATGTTCAGCTCAAAATCTTAGTTCTTTTACCTCATACAGTTTGTAAACCTGTTAAGTTTCTAGCTTCGAAAAGATATACCACACCAAACCCTGACCCAAATCCTCCTTCTCTAGTTGATAATCCTAAAAGATTGTTAAGAAAGTCTAGAGTCCCTTTCCCCGAGACCGAATCTATAAAAATGGAAAGGACCACTTCCTTTACAAGTAAACCACATTTAATTGAGGATAACCTATTGACATTAAATTTAAGCTTTCTTTGTTTCGTTCAAAATTTGAGTGTTGCCTTACCAAAGAAATTTTTGACCCCATAAAGTTTGACTCCTATCTTCCTACCTCAAAGTCTTTGTTTCAACAAGCTTCGACTGTCTCTCGATCTGCAAAATTTGAGCTCAAGGTTTGGTAAAACTTTGAGAAACTTCAAAGCCTAGTTGGTTAACTACAAATCATTGTCAAAAATGCCTATATCCAATATCAATTCGAGTTCTTATCTTATGCCATACTCTCTACTTCATCTCTGAAAAGCATCCACTTCAACCCCTCCATATTCTTCACAACTAGCACAACCCATTGCAATTCCCATCCACCATTCTCCAGGAGTTAAGGCTAGATTTGCACCTTTGCTCTTATTGGGTCAGTTGGCAGCATTACCTCAGAGCTATTGGTAGAGGCTTCCTCTATTTGATGAAAGCCTAGGAGTAACAACCGAACAACATATTGATAAGATGGTTGATTTCATTGGCTGAAAGGAAGTCGATGAAGATGATGCTAAAATGAGACTAATAGATCAAATTTTTCTAAGAAACATGAAAAAATGGTTCTGTGGTTTGGTAGCATGCTCTATTAATTCTTCAACCAGGCTCAATGATTTGTTTTTAGCTAGGTGGCAGGAAAAGAATAATTCGTAGCAAATCTTGGTGGAATACAACACCTTGAAGAGGAATCCTAAACAAATGGTTCAAAAATTCACTATAAGGTTCAATCAAGTCTACAATTCCATTTTGAACAACATGAAACCTCCAGCTGATTTGCAACTTCAGCATTACTTGGATGCTTTTGATCCAGAGATGGCCTATCAGTTGTGGGAAAGAGATCCTACAACTCTGGAAGATATGAAGAACAATGTGGTAAGTGTGGAAGAAAACTTGATGATCAAGAAGTCTCAATTGAAACATGAGAAACTGGAAAAGAGAGTAACCATCAAAGAAGAACCTTCTACTTCCACCAATATAAAACTAGATGCATTAATCAAAAACATGGACAGAATGGTCAACTTGATGATAAATTTAGCTAGATGTCCAAAGCCACAAGTTAGAAATCCTAACTTTAGAAAAATCAGTAGCAACCTCAGTACAGGATAAAACAAAGGGAATAGAAGGCTTCTGAAGCATCAACATCTCAATAGCCTATTCAGACTCCCTTGCAGTAGAATTATGCTCAAGGCGAATATGATGATGAAACAGAACCAATTGTTGAGGAAAATCACTTCTTTAGGGAAGATCACCATCCCATTTTCTTGACAGAAGATGAGAATTATGTCAAGAAAGTGGAGGCGCCTAAAGATGAGGACTACATACTGGCATCATTGTTAGGGACGCAAGCTCTATCTTCCTCGGGAAAGAACAACAATGATTTAGATCTAATTGTTGATGGTGAACAACAGTTGGACACATAGGAAGGATGTTCCATTCACTTGGTGACTCCATTGACTGAAAGATATGGAAAATTAATACTTCATGGCAACTCCACTTTTCAAGAACCAATAGTTTGAAAACCTTCTTGGTGACTTCATTGTTGTCAAGACGAGTTCTACTTCAAGAAGAAGTCCCAAGTATGCTCCTATGGATCGATCTCATATCCCTGGATTTCCAAATCCTATGCCTTGTTATGTCTAGTTTACAAATATTCCTATATTTAAAAACGAACAAGAAGATGATGCTACTTTGTATTTGGTAAGGTTTCATGTACATGTATGTAGAATAATAGTTGTGTTTCCTGAGGAATGTATCACGAAGTTGTTTATGGCTACCCTTGAAGATAAAGGTAGGGTATGGTATGAAGGGTTACCAGAAGGAAGCTTACATTCTCTAAAGGATTTCCATAATGTGTTCTCCAACCATTATGTGAAGTCTTATCTTTATTTACAAAGTTGTTGTGATTATAGTAAAGGTTTCATTGCATATCTTAAAAATATTGATGGTATCGAATGTATGGATGATGAAGAAATCATTGGAGCTTTCTCTGATTTTTCTCTTCAAAAACATTATGAAGAAGCCAGTCATTTTGATACACAAGATCATAGTCAGCATACAATAGCTTCCTCTTTGCTTGTAGATGAAGGAATTTTGTATCTTGATAGTCAAAGGGAATCACATGGAACGAATCAACAGTTTGATGAAAATTTATATACTCCTTTGCTTGAAATTAATGAAGATACTCAACATCCTTGTCAAACTTTAGGAGGGAAAGAAGACAATTGTTGTTTTGTCCAAAGAAAATAAAGAGTAATTCCTACTTGACTGAAGAAGAAATAAATCATATTCTTAATTTGCAAATCCATATTCCATCCATTAATAATGATGATGTTATTGTATAGTATTTCCAGTTTTCAAGTGACTATGAAGAGGAGAACGGTGATAAAGAAGAAGTTGTTTTAGAGCCACTTGCATATACAAATCTTCCTCAAGGTTTATAAAATGAATGTTTTGTTGACGAAAAGGAGCTTTCCCTAGATCCTATAGATATGGACACTTGTGTTGTTGAGAATATTGCGAATGATCTCTTTGCTAATTTGTTATAGCCATATGGAAATAATGCTTATTCTTCTCCTTTTATTGATTCAAAAAGGGTAATGCTTCATAATTTTCAAGATCCCTTCAATAGCCTTTTGCAAGAATTGGAGAGGATGAATGTTGTCTTGGTTGTTAGCATAAGCCTTGGTTTCAGTTGTCATTGTGAGTTGCCTAGATGTACATCATTATGTCTACTTATAGAGGATGTGAGAAAAATTTCAGTGAATGGTCATCTCCTTTTTTGGCTTCATTGGAAATTTCGCATCACTTGAGTGAGAAGGTTATGGATCAATTAAAATAGATAAGGTGTGATGAATAAGCTCAACATTATGAGCATCTTTTTCAGTGTCAATTTCCATTAGAGTTTGCAATTGACGATGTACATTTTAACTTTCTACAAGTCTAAAGTAGAGAATCACTGGAGTTCGGAGCCTGAAGTGAAGGCCATGGAGATTAAATGATTTTCTACCATTTTCAAAGTTCAGTTGCCAGTTAATTAAGTCAGTATTGAGTCATTTTTCAGTCAGTTTTTAGTTTGTCATAAGTCAGTTTATGTCATTTGAGTTTGCAACATTTAGTCATGTTCACTAGTTATTGAGTTTTTGACCGTATTGGCCCACATGGTTAGGCACTTTGTCTATGGTGTTCTTGACACCTCCAAGGAGTTACCATCCCCAAATAAGGCCAATGTTAGAGTTAGTATTTGCATACTTCCACCAGTGATCGAAATCCCTATTTTATATCACATTAGAGTCCTGCTTTATTTTTTTTGCATCCCACTTAGTTCATCGCCATTCTTCCATTTCCACCAAGTTTCAAAATTGGTCATCATATATTTCATAAAATGAGCTTGGTGGCAAAATTTATTCACTCCTTCCCTCCATTTTTCATCTACATAGGGTTTATAGTTGTTTGTTGTCATTCCTAAAATCAAACCCTAGTAATACATTCTCATAGTCTCAATCACATTTCCTAGCTTCCATTACCAATACCCTCACTTAACAACTATCCCCTATCACCTCCCTCCTTCCACACATCCTCATCCCCTCCTCATCATCTCTTCTCACATCATTCCATATTTCCCACACCTATAGTCCACTCTACCATCTCCCTACGGTTTTGACAACAATAAATCATGGTAGTAGAAGAACATAGAAGTTAGAGTGAGGAAGAAAAACAAGAGAGGAGTAAATGTAAGGAAGGATGGAGAATCATCAAACATGAGCCAGCCAACACTAGAGAACTCATGGCATATCCCATCACTTTCACAAGCTTCAAACATATAGGTTGTTTTGAGTTTTGTGAGAAGGTGGAAAGGATCCAGTATCAGTTTGAATTGACCAGACAATTCATCGTCAACCTCCATGATAACCAGGAAACCCTTGTTGGTGTCACCTTTACTATATCTCATGCTATCATATCAGCTATTATTGGGATCCCAAATGTTGGGGAAAAATGATTTAAGCAGGGAGAATTGGATCATTGCTACTATGAGCCATATCTTAAACCTAGGCACAAGAATGAGAGAAGGAGGATTTTCCCTTTCTCTTACCTCTTAGATAGATATATTCCTATAATAAAATCATCATGAACTACTTCACATTTGAGGGTAGGTTTTCTAGGCTCTATTCTTGTCATATTCGGTTACTCATGCATTTTACAAGAGTCAAAATGCTCAATCTGCCCTACTATATTTACTGAGATCTCGACAAGATGTCATATGTTGCCTGAAGGAAAGATCATGATCATCAAATGCATAGCATATGTCATGATTCTCTCATTAGGATGATAGTCCTACACCGCCTTGATCAGCTTAACATTGCATACGACACTTTCATATACAATGATATTTTCACAGTCCCACCTATTCAGCATGGCCAAGAGGCACCTTCATCTTCTCATCCATCCACCTCCACTCATTCATCTCATCCTATGCATCATCCATTTTCATCTAATGATTCAGCCACACCATCACCTCCATCATCACCATTTCATGAGCTTATTCATTCACCTAGCAGAGATGAAGGCACTGGTGTTATAGAAATTTTTGGGAACTTCAACCCCAATCATAAATGTCCATAAACTGAGGGCTCCTAAGTCCCAAAAAGTGTTGCTTCACTACCTAAAGGAACAAGGTCAACTGATTACATGATCTCCCAGAAGTTCTCCACTGAAAACTGCTCATAAATGGTCAAAACTGGACCATACTGAAAGCTCAATGCAGAGGGTGCGATGCATATCACCTTTCCAATGTACAAGGTGCGATGCATACTGATTTTCTCCTCTGTAGGGTGTGATGGTCGGGAATGGACAAATGGCAGGGACAAAAATGCGAGGTGGAAGATCATGGAATCTTCCAGAAGCTTC
>APFE031683955.1:0-25552 GCA_000404065.3 Pinus taeda
CAAGTCTTCTTTCAAGGTTTTGAGTAGGATAGGAGCATGTAGGAACAAAATAAAAGTTGCATGGCTAGAAACATCTTCTAGAATCTAGAAGCATGAAGTACATAGATTTCTATATACTCATGAAGGAGTAGCATTTATAATGAGAACAAAATGCTTGGTTAGAAATATCTTCTAGAATATAGGAGCATGGTAGACATAGCTCAAGATATTCATGTAGAAGGAGCATACCTAGTATAGGACCTCATCCACGATGAAAGGAAATTGATCATGATTAAGAATCTTAGAAGACCTCCATCATCAAAGGAAAAGAAACATTTGCAAGGCAAGGGTCTTTAATATCCTATGATGGAATCTTCAAAAGAAGGTTCATGAACCAAAGTAGATGTCTCATTGGGAATCCCATTCATGGGATTCAAGAAAAGGATGATATGCAGGAAAGCTAAGATCCTATGATGGAATCTTCAAAAGAAGGTTCATGAACCAAAGTAGATGTCTCATTGGGAATCCCATTCATGGGATTCAAGAAAAGGATGATATGTAGGAAAGCTAAGATGAAGCAAGAAGGGCCACTCCAAGGACAACCTAATGAAGCTAAGATGATCAAAGGAGAATCAAGATGAGGCATGTATGCATCAAATTTTAGTCATGTTATCATGTCTATATTATTGAGTCATGGGAATAGTTCTATAACATGATCAAATATGAAAGAATCTCTTTCAACAAGGAACATGCTCAAAGGCATGTACTACATTGCAATGAAGGTCAACAAAAGGATATGCTCACATAAGGAATATAAGATTGTTGACTAAGAAGCAAGAAGAAATGTTGACTAGTCCAGGAAGCAAGCAACGAAGAAATGCTCTCACAAGGAGCATAAGGTAGTTGACCAATCTATCTAAGAAGAAGCAAATGAAGAAAGAGATCAAGCATCCGAAGAACACCATGATCACAAAGAATCACTATCTGACAAAAAACCATTGAAGATATCTCCCGAAAGAAGGTAGGACAACTCTGACAAAGGAAAGAAGGACCCTTGACACCTATGAAGGCCTTGGAGATATGAAAGATGCAGATAACTAATTCTACTCTACGAAGATTTCATGATGAAGAAGCCATCCAACAAAAGCACCATTTAATGTTGAAGCAATACCATAATGAAGTCATGATGGGTTACTAGGTCGAAGCATGTAAACAAGCAAGTACAACAAAGCATCCATGAGAAGAGTATTCTGAAGCATGGACAGATGACAAAGGAGTAGCGAGATGACAAGAAAGATTGATGTATGGCAAGAAAGCCACTTTCCAGGAAGAAAGCAATGACATGACAAACCAGGAAAGAAAGTGATCGATGGATGGTGCCCTACCTAGAAGAAGTTCAAACAAAGACTTCATGACATCAAAGAAAGGAAAAAGATCAAGCAACTGAAGGACCCACGAAGAAGAAGTTGATGATGAATGAAAGAGTCCCTAGTTATGAGGGAGCTCTGACAAGTCCCTGATCAAGAGGGAGTTTTGGATCACCCCTAATTACAAAGGAGTGACAATTGTGTTTTTCCATTTCATGGATCATGCATTAGACCACGACTAACAGTCGTAAGCCTAGCTGAAGGTAATGAATGGAAATGTAGACACAAGATAGACACTACATTCTTGTCTTCACTTGGGAAGAAAGAATGGGAGGATTGGGTAATCATCTAGCATCCAATACTCTTCGAGGATGTGTAGGGCATCCAAGACAAGAGTAGGCAAGAGGACCAATAATCTTTGAGGGTTGGGAACCCAAGACAAGAATAGTCCTAGAAGGTCATACTCAGTGAACACCCGGGTGGGTATGTACCTTGAGAGACAATGACTAAGGTGTCTATAAGTCATTGGTCTCGCCAACATTGTGTTGTGATCTATTGAGAGATAGATTTGTCAGCCAAGGCCTTGTTGTGGAAACAATGTTGGTTATTATAATACTATAACAAATGGATTGCAAATCCGGTTTCTCTTATGTGAATTCTTCGAGATTGAAACATAGCTAAACACCTTGTAATGTTGTATGAATACCTCCCTAGTTAAGAGGGAGTGTTGAAGGAAGTGTAACTAGGTTCGATCTTCATAAATGTAAGTTTCACTTTTGTATTTATTCAAGAAAAGAAAAATTATTTCTATGATATTTGTCAATGAGTTTCTTGCTCATTGAATTAGGTCAAGCACGTGTTTAAGTGCTTCTAGGAAGTCAAGAGTCAATGTATTTATGTAAAACCATTTGAGGGCATGTTACACTATGTATAAAATAGTATAAATGTCAAAGGATACCTCCAAGCAAAGTCCCAAGTCCTCTCCATGCAACAACGTCATCCAAACAAAGCAAAACGAAGAAAATAGTGAAGATATGGTCAAGTCGGCTTGAAGACAGAATGTCGGCCTAATGTCGACCTAGAGGAGGGACAGTCCTCTATATATAGAGGTTGTCCACACCCTCATAAAGCATATAAAGCAAGCTCTGAAATCAGCGAAGGTGGAAATCAAGAAAGTGAAGGGAAAAGGCAAGTCTAAGGGTCTCCAAGACAAGTGAAGAAAGGAGGAAGAAGGCCGAAGTGTGGGGGATTGTTTCTAAGGCTAGCAACAGTCACATGTGCGAGGAGAAGGAGAATAGATTGCGGATATAACAGCAGTAACATTTTAGTGCAAGATTTGTTGGTGTTTGGGCTAGATATTAGGTCTACAAGGCCTCCCAAATCAAGCAAAGAACTCTTGCTCTCTAAAGAAGGTGAAAGGACCCTAATTCACTAAGGGTACCCTACACTCGTGAGAAAACTAGGGCAGCAGAACAGTAGTACAGTCATACACCCATATCTCAAGAAGGATCTCGTTTGGTCAATAAAAGAAGAAGTCTACTTGAGCAAAGGATAGAAGAGGAACATTTCATCTAGAAGGCTCACTCAAGGAAGGTATAGAAACAAAGAAGAAGGACAAAGTGTTGGGGAGAAAAGTGTTCGAAGAAGGAAGTTTATGTACCGAGAAACAAAGTGCAGAAAAGAGGAGAGGACTTGACTTGTGCTTGGGGGACATCCTGGTGAAGGGTCTAGGGTTTGGCAGTGATCAATAAGAAGCTTCAATAAGAGAAACTTACCAAATGGTTTTCCTCTCTAAGAGAGAGAGATTTTGGCCCTGGCAGAGAGCCAACATTTGTGTTCTTGTCTTTATGTTTTTGGTAGCAATTTGATGAAACACACACACTAATAATAAGACAAAGATCAAGCTAAGATAATTGTAAAAGTGCTTCACAAATTGTTATCAAGCAGTGAAGAATCCTAACAAACACCAGTGTGTTTAATTCTTTAACATTACACTTTGCCATACATTGAATTAGTGAGGGAGAGTTACAATCTCTTAAGTGTGGAGTTACTATTTTATTTCGAGAGAGAGGTTCAATTTGCCAAGTAAGAGATTCTCAATTTAATTTACTTATTTCATGAGAAAATTCGTTTTTATTAATCCATTAAAGGTGAATGACTTTAGACTATTTTATAAATTAATAGTATCATAATAATAATAATATTAATAGTAAGGTTAAAGATTAATTTTTGACTTGTATAATCATGATTGATTTGATTTTAAAATGGATTTCATATGTCAAGATCATCCTTGATCATTTAGACATGACTTTCTATTTTTGGAAAGTCACTTCCAAATTGAGATGTGACTTACTACTTTTGGAAAGTCATATTAGAATTGTTAGAAATGAAATTTTATTATAGGTGGTTCCAACAAAACTGAAAGATATAATTTCTTCTAATAGAAATTCATCCCTAAGTTGTCAAATTTTAACACTCCCTCTCAACTAAGGAGGAATTTCTTTTTGCATCAAAGATCTATGCTTCCTCTGATCTCTTTCATTCATCTCAGTTCATCTCTGTTCTGTAATATCTATAACAATGAAGTCGCAATCTAAAGAAGAATCATCCACTTGACACAAATTTGGAAAGGAAAGGATCATCACATGTCACATACACAAGGATTACACTCAACCAATTCTCATCTCAAAAAATTAGGTGATAAAACACAAGCATCACATAGACAAGATTCTATGAAACCAAAGTTTGCACTTCTTCTTGTGAAACCAAGCTTTATCATGTAGCTATGAATGCGAGCATACGAAGCTCTTAGAGCTTGCTTCAGCCCATATAAGGCTTTCTTTAGTCTGCATACATGAGTTTCCCTGTCATGCTCTTCAAAGCCTTGTGGTTGTTCCACAAATACCTCTTCCTTGACGAAGCCATGCAAGAAAGCAATTTTCACATCCATTTGGTGAAGAGTCCATCCCTGGCTAGCAGCTAAGGCAACACCAGATCGGATAATAGCATATCGAGCTATAGGTGCAAAAATATCATCATAATCTATTCCCTCTGTTTGAGAGAAACCTCTAGCTACAAATCTAGCCTTATATTTTTCAATACTACAATCTACACCATGTTTAATCTTAAACAACCATTTGGAAGTGACAACAGATTTACCTTGAGTTCTAGGAACCACTTCCCAAATATCAATCTAGATGATGGACTCGTATTCTTCAGCCATTGCATCTTTCTAGACTTGTTCTTTTGCAGCTTCTTCAAAGGTGCATTCTTTCTAGACTTGTTCTTTTGCAGCTTCTTCAAAGGTGCATGGTTATGCCAGAATGATGTTGCTCATGGCAGGAACATACCCTTGAAACTGATTTGGCTTCTTACTTTCTCTGAACATTCCTCTTGGGGCAGCATGTTGTTCAGCATCTTGCAAGATATCTCACAGCCATAGTGGTCTCTTTCTAGTGGGAGGATCATGTGGTGGAGGATCTAGAGGATCTATGGAACCCATTTGATTATCAACAAGCTCATTTTGAGGTTCTAGTTCAGACTCAAATGTAGTCTTAACTCGTTCTTCCTTCAATCAAGGCTAAAGACTAACTCGCTCTCGCTAAACTTGTAACTGCCACCTCGTTCTGTAATCAAACTAATGAAAACTCCACTTCACTGAAGCTCCAACTCTACGCATGCTATCTTGATGATCATTCTATTAAACTGGAAATAAACTCATCCTAGCTGCAGTCTATCTCATGAGCTCACACTCATACTTAAAGAAAGACAAATTGAGGTCTTCACTGGCTAAGGCACAAGCCTGAAGACCTTTACTCTCTACATTTTCAACACTGTACTAACACTCCAATTAAGTGACCAACTATAACTTAAGCGTCATTAGCATTAAATAACTGTAGTTAGAATAACTAGGTAGCGCAACTCCTTGAAGTATCAATAAAAGCATTCTACCTTATTGTATCAACGATTCCATTTAGAGAATTTTGTTATGCATCTCCTTTTCACTTGTGTATATTCTGGGTTTTCTACACCTCTAATGCACGGCCCCAAGATAGAGAGGGAACTTAAGGAGATGCTTAGGATGGATGGTTTCCTACGTAAGTTCATGGCCCCAATGTTATGATTTATACTTCCAATATAAAAGTAACAATAACGTGAAGGAGCATCAATGGAAGAGGCTTAGCATGGATGGTTGACTAGGTGGATTCAATGGAATTCCACCTTCAATATAAGGGTGACAACAACCTGATGGGGCAACATGGATAGTTCCTTCGCCGTGAATATACATGAGGGAGATGGCAATTCAATGGTTGGTCCTTGATGTATTAGAGGAGAAGAGAAAAAACAATTTGTGATGCAGTTATTCTTCTTTGTAAAAGGTATTGTTTATGAATGACCGAGTGGTAAGAAATATTAGTGTCTCACTGTCTTGACAAGGATATTGGAATAATATGTACAAACAAATGTATATGAGTTTAATGTTATGTTCATTATTAATGGTATGGTATGTGACAAAATGCAAGTGCAAATGTAAATATAATGGTTAGGTGGTTAAACTATCATACCCTACTGCGATGGTATAAAATTTAAATCTGTAATGTAAGATGATATGTGTGGGAGAGTTGAATAAAATAATGGATGTCTTCTCTCCACGTTTGTATTTATTTGTCTAGATGTGTGCAGCTGAAAATTTCTGTATCAAGGACAGTCTTGTGTTACAAATGATATTTGTATATTGCATATGTACAATTATTGATCACCTTGTGTCTTGCTAGACAAAGATTCAAATCTTTAATTTAGTTTGCATCTTCTTGTCTGTGGATGGGAATATATAAAAAAAATATACAAGACAAGTCATCAATATCTAAAAGGTGCACTTCACCTCTACCCCAGATGCTGATAAAAGACACTTGTCAGTTGAGCACAACTTTGAGCAAAGCAAATAATCTTCATTCCAATGTCCATTATTATTTTTCAGCGGCTCAATATTTTTGTCTAATCCCCCCACATTTGAGTCCATGTACCGTAATAAAAGTGGTGAGCAATCTTCAGATTGATTGGCCACACTCTCTGCCTGGAACACAGCTCTTGGTCCTTTCAGGTTTGCAGCGAAGTCCTCAACTACCAATGAAAATTGCTCCTCTGTAAAATAGCATAGATGATAGAAAATAAGAAGATAATTGCATTTTTCAACAGAGGCAACAGCTGCTTTTATCTAGGCTACGAACATAAATGCATTTCATCCATCAAATGTGTCAAATAATATTTTTTGTAAACTTCAATGACAAGGGAAATTTTAGCAAGAAATTTCTACGATCTTAATTCAGCTATGTCCATTGGTATGAAACACTATCCAAAGATGTCTAGATACATAATATGACATTCACAAATCTGAAATATTTTTCACTACCAAATAATGATATATTCTGTAGTCCTAAAATAAATAAACATTTTATTTTGTCATTTCTCATAAGGGTTTTAATTACAAATCAAAATTGCTAAAACTAGAAGAGTAAACCCTCAAATGCTCTAAGTAATTTCCAACTTCAGGCCAAAATATTCATATACAGACATGATTAAGAATAGATTATGGAAAGCAGTGTAGGGAAGTGTAGTTCAAGAGTAACAATGAAAGAACCAACTTGAAAAGTGTATATGATAGTGTAAGCAAGCAAAACACATGCTTCAATGGATGTGATCTTCATAACCAAAGATGAACAATTTAGAAGCAATTTTGACAAAAGAATTCATTTGAGGGGGAGAAATCTGCAATTGGATCAGCAAATAAAATTCCAACAGAACAAGTAAAAAGGCTATTATGATATATAAGAAACAAGTTAGCAAAGTATAAAAGTACATAATGGGAGCACCCAGGAGATCTCGATTAACTCTATCTTAAAGAAAGGAAAACTGCAAACTGGCCTAATTCTTCAGCAACAAAACATTGTAGTGCAAGTAGACAAAGAATAGTAGGAAAAAAGTGATGTTTTCAGATCCTTCTAATCTGTAGCCCAATCTGAATCTCTCTTTTATGATCCTTCAATCCTTCCCAGATAGCCTTACAATCCATTACCCAACCAGACCATGTGAAAAACATAAATGTAGGACAGCTATTGTTAGTTTAATTGTTGCATTAAGAGTGTTTGACTCTTGCTGTGAAAAAAATGCATCTGTGGGAATCTCGAGAGAGTGAATTGTCTCATAGCCCCTTTTCATCTATTATTTTGACACTTGGAATTAGTTGGACTAGGAAGGCCCGCAACTAAAGTTATTGCATAACAATATGTACAGCGGGTGCTTGGCAAGTGTGGGCGTGTCCCTACCTTGACATTTGCAGAGCGCACTCCTTGAGTTAGTTAATTGGAGAAGTGTACTTCGCACGAATTATCATGTAACCACTTACCCAACACATGCAAGATGCACTATTTGACAAAGGGCACATTCCCTTGGTTGAGGTTTCATTTATTGGAGGAATATTCTCTTAGGGGGGCATGAGTTGATTAGAGTGGACCTTGTCAAGGTGGAGCACTCCACTTGTGGACCCATTCTCATTTGTGGACACAGTCTTGGGCTTTACGTTACTTGTAAGTCACTCCTCTTCCTCTGTAAGAGAAAGGACTAATTCACTTCATCACATTACTACTTTGCTTATTTTGCTTGAGTAGAAAGTAGAGAAGCATAATGTGATAGTTGTAGTGTGATGGATGTGAGAAGCAGCAAGCTCTAGAAGTACATTTTTGCATTGTGAACATGTAAGAAGTTATGTATGTAATCTACTTTTCTTAGTTATATAAACATATGCAATTACTGGTGAAAAGTGTGTTTATTTGTCTGATTTTCCAGATATGATCTATCCTCTTACTGCTCGCTGGTACAGGTTTAGTACACTGTCCAATTTGTTCCAGATATCTCTTTGCATAGAGCTGTTATATATTTACTGCCAAGATGTTGCAGATTTAACATGCTGTTCTGACTTTCAGATCCTTATTTTCTGCATCTTCTAGTTGTTCGCCGGTGGAATGATCTAACGTCCTGACATGCAGTGTCTACACTCTTGATTCTTTCCTACAACATTTCAGTTTATTCAGAAGAAGAATTCTAGCATGGCAACAGAGTTCTGTTGTTAGAATTTTCAGTCTGAGTGCAAAGAGAATTCGCCTAGAAGCTGAGAACAGACGATTTCGGCATGTGTGGTTCCAAGAAAGCTACAATGATTACACCAAATCCATGAATGTGAGAGGCACCAAGATCTGTGAGAGCTTAGTGGGTGTGATGCTCAGGAAACTTGAGTGATTGCAGTAAGATTTTTAATGCCTCGGAAGGGTGATTTGAACTTGTGATAGGTTGCTGCTTTGGCTAATCTGTTTTGATTAAAACCGTGTTCAAGGGGAGAGCTAGAATGGTTAGTTTGATATCATGTCTCAAAAAGTGTGGACAACTAGAGGTAGCTTCCAACTTCACCCCTTGGAAACCGATTTCAGATGCTAATGAAAGAGGTAGATCCCTGAAGCATAGTTGAAGGAAGTTGGAAGGGCTAAAATCTACCAACCCCTAACTGTTGGCTTAGTCTGAGAAGAAAGTTGCTAAGGTGAACAGGATCATCTTCAATTCCGTTGACCAGTCACTAACTGTTGGTTTAGTGTGAGAAGGAAGTTTGTAAGGTGAACAGGATCATCTTCAATTCCATGAAGGATCACCTTAATGTTCATATTATGGGCAAATCAAAGAAGAAGATGTATGAGGAATTTGTTGAATGGTGTTGTCATTGATGCCAATGTTGGTTCTTGAACGCTCTAAATATTCATCTAGTTTGAATCGATTGGAAGCTCCAAATGACAAGAAGCCCTGGGAAGCCCTAGATGCCCCACACTTGTCGAGGAAAATGGATGTAAAAAAACAGTGATTTTGATCATGAGACCATCATCATTTGATTCTCTTCGTCGTGCCGATTCCAACGGTATGTGGCATGCCTCATAACTCCTCACGGTTGAGAAAGTTTGTTTCATCAACATTTGAGCCCCGAATATGTGGTCATAATGGACTATCCTTCCTAATTCAGTTTGCAAAAGAGGGTTTACATTTTTCTTTTATCAAGAAAATCATTCAAAAATTGGTGAATCTAGTTGGCCTTGTTGCACCCATTTTCTCACAAGTCCAACAAAGCAGTGTACAAAATTTTTCGAAGTTCTGAATCATCAGCCAGCCAGCTTTTATATCATTGTAAACCCAATTTCCGCAAGTTGTAATGTAAATGATGCTAGTACGACTGTTTGTAAAAAATTCTAACCCGAAATTCTACTGCAGCAACTGATTTATTTCACCTACTTATTCTTCACAATAAGTTATTTACGAAATCCCTTCAATAAACATTAAAATAAATTCTACTGCAATTATAACATAATTACACAGAGAAAATATATACATGCACAAGAACCAATCACATCAACACAATGGTTTTTGGACAATTATCCCCAGAAAAACCCAATGTGGGAAAACCGGTGTAGCAAATGAGGGTTTTATTAATCTTTAGCAACAATTGCTTTACAATAAATGATTTTACAGAGAAACTGAGAGAAAACACCTAAGACTTTCCCTTGGAAACTTTTTGACACCCTGGAGACCCTTCTCCCACTTTTGCGTCAATCTATGTGGATCTGCGTCAGCCTGCATGAGGGTTGTGTCTCCCTCGGATTGCGTCTCCCTTTGCGCTATCTCTCAATGCCCCTGTGTCACCTCCTCTTCAGTCACTGACTGCTATTGATGCCCTCCTCTTCCTCCACCCTACAACTCTCCCTCTGAAATCGATCTCCTTCTCTTTAAGAATTAATTTTCCTTGGGATACTGAGTATCTATTGATGTGTCTCCAAATGATCCTCAAGTCTTCTCTTATACTTTTCCAGTTGATGAATCAACGATCAAGATTAAGTCTCTAATCAACGTCTAAAGATTAAAACAGACTTGATCCTCGTCTCTTAGAAGCTTCTCACCCTTATCTTTATTAATACCCATTAATATTTTTATTTTCCTAAGTTTAGACTTAGGAACCCATTAAAAATATTAATTATTTTAATAACTCTTCATCCGAGTGGAATTTCTCCAAACGATTTCTGGGTCTTGGAGATCTCATGTGTCTTAGCCTCTCCACCAGATTTCAAGGCTAGAACACATCTAATACTACCCAAAATCAATGCTCCCCCTTAGCAAGGAATCTGCTCTAACAATGCTTCACCATAGAAGCATCACACTGATCTTCCGCATCGTTCCTTTGTGTTGATGTTTGGCCTACTACCCCACATCCACTGCACTGCTGCTTCCTGTACTGTTGCCCATGACACTGTCACTGCTACATCTATCTGCAGCTCCCTCTCAACCTGCGGCATCATGTTGCCCATAGCACTGCCACTGCTAATTGTTGCACTGCAACTCTTGATACTTATCCATTTATGCTACTGAAATGTATTCTTCACCATCCCCATCTTCTCCCTGAAATAAACAAACTTTGTTCTTCCTAGAGCCTTGGTGAGGATGTCTGCTACCTGTTCTCCTGTAGGAGTGTACCTCAACTGTATTGCCCCTCGTTGGACTAGTCTCTGACAAAGTGACACCTGATATCAATGTGCTTCGACCGATCATGAAATATTGGATTCTCAGAGATCTTGTTGCAACTCTGATTATCACACAAAATCCTAGTCGCTTCCATCCTTCTCCTGAATAGATTCACAAGCAATTTCCTAAGCCATATGGCTTCGCAAGTTATGCTACCTGTCGTATATTCTGCGTCAACTTAGCTCAGAGCCACGGATTTCTCTTTTCTACTACACCAGGAAGTCGTTCCTAATCCAATGTTGAAACAGCACCTAGTTGTACTTTTCTAATCTACTGAACTTCTAGCCCAATCTATGTCAGTGAACCCAGTCAGCCTGATGTCATTGCCTTGGGTGTACAATAGTCCATGCTCGAATGTTCCTTGTATATATCTGAGAACATGTTTGGTTGCTGCCAAATGCGCCCTCTTGGGTTCCACCATGAACTGACTGAGGGTGTTGATAGCGTAACAAATGTCTAGCCTAGTATTGACCAAATACATCAGGGACCCTATAAGCTGCCTGTACAAGGTGGGATCAACATCTTTACCTTCTGATGCATCAATCTTCTTCCAATTGGTGATTATTGGAGTAGCCATAGGTCTACAGTCCTGCATCCTAAATCTCTTCAAGATCTCTGTAGCATATCTCCCTTGTCCAAGGAAGATCTCACCCTTCTGCTGCTAAACTTCCAATGCTAGGAAATAATCACCTGTCCCAAATCCTTCATGTCGAATTTTGTGGCTAGGTTCTTCTTGCAGTCTTTGATGAGCCTGGATGATCCTATTAGGAAAAGATCATCCACGTATAACACCAGGATTAGAGGCTCATTCTCTACAACAAGATAGTAGAGATTAGAATATGTGTCACTCTTGATGAACCCCATTTTCTACAAGTAGCCATCAATTCGACCGTACCATGCTCTAAGTGTTTGTTTAAGCCCATACAAGGCTTTCTTTAATTTGCATACATGAGATTTCTTCTCATGTGTCTCAAAACCCTTTGGTTGTTCAATGTATACTTCTTCTTCTATCACCCCATTCAAGAACGTCGTCTTGACATCCATCTGGTGAATCTCCCACCCCATTTGTGCTACAAGGGATATCATGATTCTAATAGAAGTATACCTGGCTACTAGGGCGAAGGTTTCTTCGTAGTCTATCCCTTCTTTTTTAGCATACTCCTTAGCCACAACCCTGGCTTTATATTTCTCCACACTGTCGTCTACAGCATATTTGACTTTGTAGATCCATCTCGAACCTACCACTGACCTGTCCTGAGGCCTAGGTACCACTTCCCAGACATCATTAACCATTATAGAACTGTATTCCTCCACCATAGCATCTACCCATACTTGATGTTGAATGACCTCCTGAAAACTAAAGGGTTCCCCAACCTGAGCTACTAGGGCCTGGTATCTCTCTGGCTGTCTTCACTCCCTTTTATCATTCTTGGGTACACCAATGAAGTCCTCTACATCCCGTAGAATCTGTCAAAGTTCCCAACTCGTTCTTCCACTGGTAATGGGTACATCTATCAGGTCTTCCTCTTCCTAAGATTCCTCCTATTCTGAAGCTTTACCTTTAGGAGAATTGTTGGTACTAGTTTCTGTTGGTCGAAGTGGTTGGACCAACAGATCATCTTTTGACTGCTCCTTGGAAAGCATTTCTCGGGATTTCCTGAAAGCTCTGTCCTTCATGAACTTTACATCCCACAAAACTACTACCTTCCTACTCCCTTGAAGATAGACTTTATATGCCTTAGCCTTCTCGCTATATCCCACAAGATATCCTTTGTCAGCAGTTTGATCTAATTTCTTTCTCTTTTCTTCGGGTATACGGCAATATGCCAAACTCCTAAATATCTTGAAATGACTGACTTTAGGTGTCTTCCCGGTGAAGGCCCTTTCCAGAGTGATTTTGCCCAATGCCCTGTGTGGAGTCCTATTCTGGACATAAACTATCATGCTACATGCTTTTGCCCATAGGAATTTGGGCATATCCTGATCATATAGCATTGCCCTAGTTGCTTCCACAATAGTCTTGTTTTTCCTTTTTGCTACTCCATTCTACTCCGGATTGTAGGGAGTTGTCCACACTCTTCTGATGCCTTCCCTAGCACAAAAATCGGTGAAGTCCTTATCAACTTACTCTCCACCATTGTCTGAGTGCAACACTTTTATCTTCTTTCCTGTCAGATTCTCTACTAGAGCCTTGAACTCTTTGAATCAACCAAAAACCTCATCCTAGGTTTTCAGAAAGTAGATCCAAGTCTTCCTGGAATGGTCATCAATGAAGGTGACGAAGTATTCGGCACCACTAAGAGCTTTTATGGACATAGGTCTACAAATTTCTAAGTGTATCAATCCTAGAACACTCCAAGCTCTATTGTTACTTCTGGAAAACGTGCTTTGGCATACTTTCCTAGAGCGCACCCTCTGCATACATCATCTCATTCGGTACTTAATTCTGGAACTCCTAATATTGTTTCCTTGAGAATTCTCAGAGCCCCATGGTGTAAGTGTCCCATCCTCCTATGCCATAGTTCATTCAAATCTCTATCTCCATTGCTGCCTATCAGTCCCATTGGAGATTCTAGCTGTAATCTATACAGGTTGTTACATCTAATTCCAATCTGTGCCTTCCTTTTCCAACTTGGGTGTTTGACATATACTTTCTTCTTAATGAAGAAAACATCATAGCCCTTGTTTTGAAGTTGAGATACAGAGAGTAAGTTCATCCCCAATCCTAGCACATGCAGCACATTGGTTGCTCGAAGCCGCTCTCTTGCTTCGGTTTGAAAGACTACAGTACCTCTTCCTACGGGGGTACACTTTGCCTTATTTCCCATGGTGATATGAAAATTCATCCTTTCTTCCTGATAATTTGAAAAACATTTTCGAATTCCTGTCATATGCCCGGAAGCTCCATTATCTATATACCAAACCTCAGAGGAGGCAAAGCTTGCTAGGCAGGCGACTTCTTCTTCCAGTCTGGAAGCTAACATAGAATAATCGTGATCCATGTCCCTAGTGCTTTCATCTGGAAATCTGGAGTCGCTTTGAGTTGATGCCTCTGCATCATGCTCCTGACCCATAGCCGATTCTTCTCTCCTGTTTCTGGATCTCTGCTCTGATACCATGTGAAAATTTCTAACCCGAAATTCTACTGCAGCAACTGATTTATTTCACCTACTTATTCTTCACAATAAGTTATTTACAAAATCCCTTCAGTAAACATTAAAATAAATTCACTGCAGTTATCACATAATTACACAAAGGAAATATATACATGTACAAGAACCAATCACATTAACGCAGTTGTTTTTGGACAATTGTCCCCGGAAAAACCCAATGTGTGAAAATCATTGCAGCAGATGAGGGTTTTATTAATCTTCAACAACAATCGCTTTAGAAGGAATGATTTTATAGAGAAACTGAGAGAAAACACCTGAGACTTTCCCCTGGAAACTTTCTGACACCCTGGAGACCCTTCTCCCACTTCTGTGTCACTTATGTGTCACTCTACGTGGATCTGCATCCCTCTGCATCAACCTGCATGAGAGTTGTGTCTCCCTCGGACTGCATCTCCCTCTGCACTGCCTCTCAATGCCCCTACATCACCTCCTCCTCAGTCACTAACTGTTGTTGATGCCCTCCTCTTCCTCCACCCTGCAACTCTCCCTCTGAATCGATCTCCTTCTCTTTGAGAAGCAATTTTCCTTGGGATACTGTGTATCTACCGATGTGTCTCCAAATGATCCTCAAGTCTTCTCTTCTACTTTTCATGTTGATGAATTAACGGTTGAGATTAAGTCTCTAATCAACGGCTAAGATTAAAACAGACTTGATCCTCATCTCTTAGAAGCTTTTCACCCTTATCTTTATTAATACCCATTAATATTTTTATTTTCCTAAATTTTGACTTTGGAACCCATTAAAAATATTAATTATTTTAATAACTCCTCATCTAGGTGGAATTTCTCCAAATGATTTTTGGGTCTTAGAGATCTCATGCGTCTTAGCCTCTCCACCAAATTTCAAGGCTAGAGCACATTCGATGCTACCCAAAATCAACACCGTTTATGTAACAACACCTAGGTAAGCCTTTGATTTTGGCAACGAATTTCATCCTAGGAGGTTTTTTAACCTCACTACATTATGTGTGTTTCTAAACACAGATAATCCACAAAGTTTTTCCTCCAACTTAAACCCCAAAGCTAGGGTGGAATTTGTTGACAAAGTTTTAGGTGAGTCCTAGTGTTATATCGAATCTTTGTAAAAGTGGTTTGGGAATAAATTAAGCTATTTGGCTAAATTATTTTATTATAGATCACTTGATCTACTAGATCATATTGTGTCGCACAATTGGGTAATTATTTTGAGGGTCTACAACGAATGGGTATTCCACCTCTGAAGGTTGAATTTATAATGTTTGTTGTAAGAAATATTTTAGTGCATGGCCTCTCATACTTAGACACCATGGCTAAAATATTTGAGGGTGGAAAAATAATTAAATCCCCTAATTAATTTTGACTCTAGAGTCTAAATTAATTAATTCTTTTGCCAAAAATAAAATAAAATCTGAAGCCATAAAATTAATTAATTTAGAGTCAAAATTAATTTAGAGAAATTAATTCTTCTCCAAGTGGAAAATTCGTGGGTCAAAGAAAAATTAATTTTTGGAAGTCCCCCACCAAGGCAAAAATGTATATTTTAAGAAAAATTAAACCCTTGAACCTTAGTGGTTAAGTCAAAGTCAAAATTTTGAGGAAATTAATCCAAAATATTAAATTTTGGATTAATTAAAAGTTGATTTTTAGAAAATTTCGAATTTTCTTCCAAATAAATATTTTCGACGGTGGAGATTAAAAGATCATCAAGTGATTATCAACGGTCGAGATTATTTTCACGAAAATCAAGCCAACTAGCTGTTATTTTCCACTTGGAGGATTTTTATATAAATTAGAAGTCATTCACTTCTCAAGTCATAATGATGATGACTCTGGTCCTAGACTATGTAAATTTGTAGCGCTGGTTTTGAGCCATTGTTTTGCTGGGAACGTTTGATAGCATAATTGTTAAATTTGGACAACTAGGTCCAAACTCCATGTTCTGATGATCAGATTAAGAGGCTAATATTTTTGTTGGATTCCTCTTTCAGAGAGGTGTAAAATCCATATAAAAATAGTCTTAATCCGATGAGCAGAACTTATATTTTGAATTTATTATTCTTAATAAATTATATGTGCAAGGTCAGCCAGTTTTGTAATGTAGGCTCACATGCCCAACAGATGTGTCACACACCCTCATTGATGTATATATATACAGGAAAAGTTGGAGAGAATTTCAACACAATTCAACTCACATCTTCCTCTCTCATCTTAAGAATACAAGCTACCTGGAGGACGAATTCAGCCACACGTGGGAAGGACGAAGAGGACAGACTGTACGGATTTTTCTGCTGCTAGGGTTTCTGCTGCTTGGGTTTTGCAGAAAGTTTGACTAGCGTTGACTTTGGTCAACCCTTGCCCAATCAAGCTGAAAACTTGTGGAAGGTTCGATTTTTGAAGGCCGTACTACCTGGCACAAAAATCGAGGTCAAAGGGTTGACCGTTTTGCTGCTGCGTTGACTTTTAGCTTGCTGCCCCTGCGTTGACTTTTCAAGACAACGTTGACTTTTGCAGAATTGACTTGGGTTGACTCATCTACTGGTTGGAGGGTTGTTGTGACACATCTGGGCTGGCTGACCAAAGGAGACTTTGCTGGTTGAAGCATCCTGTTGACCGCCGAACGAACACACACATTTTTCTGTTTCTGATTTGTCTTCTGAAAGATCTGCTTATATGTTCTATCTGCATTTTGCTTAACTACTTGTATGATTGCTGTGTGAAAAGTGAAATTGCTCTTAGCATAGAACATCTACAAAACTTTACAATAATAAAATACTTTGGGGTTCAGTTCATGGTGTCCTTGTCTCATTGATCTGTGGTACATGCTAATCCTATATTGTGCTTCAGTGCTATATGAATTGTTATTTCATTTGTCAATGATAGAAGCATTCTATTGGTAAATTTTGGATTTATCTTAGGTGATCTGATTCATTATATGAACTAACAATTTTTTTCTTAAGAAAAATTATAGAGATTTGCAGGTACACTAGTCCTTGGGCTCCAAGTTCACAGACAGTGGGCACGGGCCGACTTTGTTCGGGCTCCGAGAAATTTATATGGTATTCTTACTTCACTAAAGGGTGTGGCCAATATCAATCTGTCGAAAAAAATACATTGATCCATTATTCAGAGTTAATTTTCTCAAAAAGAATATTTTACAAGCATTGTATATTTGTAAATATTTTGTACATAATTTTGTAAAATATTGTCTAACCCTTGTTTTTTCGCAAAAATTGGGGTTTGGGGTTTTATTATGAATTTTGTATATATTGGGTTTTGGGAAAAAAATTATCTCATTTGTGCAGGTCATCTCTCAAGCAAATTCTGAAATTTTGGAAGAAATTCAAGGGTTTCCAGACTTGGAAGAATTTTGTTGAGGTTTTGAGCTACATGTAGGCCTTTGAGGGCAAGATCTAGTCTCAAATTTGAATTTGCAGGCTTTAGAGATTTGTGTGGCCTCTTAAGCCTAGTTGTGAGGCCAAAAGACTTCCTAAGTGTAGAGAAATCAATACTAATAGAGTTAGGGTTAGATTTCTCTTTCTTGATAATTACTTGTGAATTGTATTGACTTCTTTTATATCTTTGTTATATTATCTTTAATCAAGCAATTACCAAAATATGTGTATGAAGATCACAAGGACAAGAGACACAAGATGTAGGCACTCTACCAAGGCAAAACCCCTATCTAGGGGAAAACCCGATCAAACTTCTTCCTTTAATAGTTAAGATGAGATAATCCAAGACTCTTCAACCTAGACATTGACCTCCTCCAACCACCAAGTCAACCTCTCCTTCCAGCAACTTCGACCTAGATCTATGACCTTGCAGTAGCAGCACTTCGACCCAGCAAATCCAGAATTTCAACCTTCCAACAACAGAATCTTCGACCCAGCACTTTCAGAACTTTGATCCTCCCAGCAGTATAACTTCGATCCAACAACTAGCCCAGTAACTTCGCATAAGAGAGAGAAAGAGATAGCCCAAAATCTTTGACTTGTATTTCCTCCTTATTCACCTTGAACTTCGCACTTTTATGCACTTCCTTGATGATGATAGAACTTCTTGAGTTGGTGTCTCCAAATGAATTTGAACTGCTTGTATATATAGGCTTTAGGTGAGGTCGAATTACCCAGTTTGAGGCCGATTTGTTGTGGAGGTGACAAATACCTTATTTTACTCAATAATAAACCTTTTTATATGATTCAAAAGCCAAAGAAGGGTCTCTCTTAAATGGACAATGACTCTAATGACTGAATAAATCCTAGAAGTCCTCAATGGGGACTTTGACCTAAAACATGATGACCCAAGCATGAAACCCATGCTTTAATAAGTCATAATAATAATAATAATAATAATAATAAAATTATTTTTTATTCTTTGACTCAAATATAAATATGAAGACCGAACCTAGTTACATTCTTCAACACTCCCTCTTAACTAGGGAGGCATTCATAAATTACACATGTATATACAAGTACAAAGAAGATCTCAAAACACAAGCACTACGAAGAACTTCGGCACAAAAGGTGCTACGGACTAAATTCCTGACCAGGGCAATCTATTTGGGTGGGACTAAGATGGACTAAAGCCTTCATCCAGTCTAGGTACCATCAAGCTTACTTGCTAACCATCAACCTAGGGATCTAGGTGTGTGTCCAAGGTCAGAGCTCTATGACCAACGCCACCCTCCCTATTCGGGATCTAGACATCAATACATATGTCGGCATGATGTCCTCCCAGGCACTTTGTATCACACAAGATGCCTCCTGAAGTCTCTTCCAAACATCTTTCGTTAACGAAATCAGTAATATCAACCAAACCAAGTATGCTTCTCAAATACTCAAACTTCTTATTAGGAAGAGACATTGTCAACATATCAGCTACCTATTCGTCAGTCAGAACATAGTGTAGTTTCACAATCCCATCTTGTACCAAACTTCTAATATAATGGTACTTATTGTTGATATGCTTCGTCCTCGTGTGGAACACTGGATCTTCAGACATCTTATGTTGCTTTGATTATAGCAATTTATCACTGTAGGACTTGTAGGCTTTTCGAACAAATATGGCAAAAGCTTCCTTAACCATACAACTTCCTTTCCCACTTCACATGCAACCACAGACTCAGCTTCAGCACTACCTAAAGCAACATGATCTTGTTTTCTACTCATCCATGAAATCATTGCAGACCCCAAAATAAAACATCCACCAGTAGTGCTTCTTCCATCGGTCTCACTGCCACCCCAACAGAATATGTAAAACCTGTCAGCTTGACTTCCTTGCTATCATACTTTAGGCAGTGATGAATAGTACCTCGTAGATATCTCAATATATGCTTGGCAGTTATCCAATGATCATGATAAGGCTCCAACTGAAATTGACTAAGAATATTCACAGCAAAACATATATCTGGTCTAGTGTTTATCGGATACATCAGAGAACCCACCAACTTTCGAGAGGTGGTAGGATCTAGAAGAGTTGAGTCAGAGCTTCTTAACTTCTTGAGATTGGTGATCATGGGAATAGTCAAGGGCATGGAATCCATCATACCGAATTTCTACAACAATTTGATTATATACTTTCCTTGCCCCAAATAAAACTCCCCAGGTTTCTACCATACTTCCAATCCTAGGTAATAATGTATTAGACTTGGATCCTTCATCTCAAATTCGGTTGTCAGCATCTTCTTGCATTCTTGTACCCTTCGCTCTACACCTGTAATAAACAGATCATCCACATATAGTAGAATAATGACTAGCTCATTGTCCACACCCTTGATATAGAGATTTGGATCAGCAGAAATTTTAACAAACCCGATTCTTAGAAGGTATGCATCCATTCTTGCATACCATGCCTTAAGAGCTTGCTTCAAACCATACAAGGCCTTTTTGAGTCTACATACATGAGTGTCTTTGCCATTTATTTCAAATCCTTTAGGTTGTTCAATATATACTTCTTCATCTATGGTCCAATTTAGAAATGTTGTTTTTACATCCATTTGATGGATATTCCATCCCATTGATGCAACCAACGAAACCAAAGATCTTATAGTAGTATATCTTGCGGTAGGTGCAAAGGTTTCTTCATAGTTTATGCCTTCCTTTTGAGAGAAACCCCTAGCAGCGAATATGGCTTTGTACTTATCTATGCTCCCATCAACAGTGTGTTTGATCTTGTAGATCCATTTAGAAGTGATAACCGATTTGTCACTAGGTCTAGGAACAATTTCCCAAACACCATTCTTCATGATGGATTGATATTTTTCCTGCACAGCTTTCTTCCATACTTCTTGATGAGCAGCTTCCTCAAACATAGTTGGTTCAACTTCTATTAGTTTTTTCATGTATGCAGCATATCCAGAATATCTTTTTGGTCTTTTGCTTTCTCTAAAGGTTCCTTTTGCAGCTCCATGTTCTTTGGCATCTTCAAGAGTAGATTTTAACCAATTTGGTTTTTTCCTTGTGTCGGGTAATGATCACAGGTTGAATAGGTTCACTTTGAATAGTGGTATATCTTCGTCATCAGAATCAATAAGAATATCTTTGGATCTTTTGTAGGCATGATTTTCATCAAATATAACATCCCTGCTTACTTCAATGTGTCTTCCTTCTTTGATGTAGATTATATATGCCTTTGAAGAAAGACTATAGCGAACAAAGATCCCTTTAATGCTTGTAGAATCCAGCTACTTTCGTTTGTCCTTTGGAACATGGATATAGGTGGGGCATCCAAAGATTCGGAGATGGTAGACACAAGGCTTTCTTCCTTTGAATGCTTCTTCGGGTGTCATATTATCAAGGATTCTATGAGTACTTCTATTTTGAATATATACAACAGTCATTGCAACTTCTCCCCATAGAAATTTTGGAATGTCTTGATCAGAGATCATTATTCAAATACATTCTTCAAGTGTTCTATTATTCCTTTCTGCAACTCTATTTTGTTCGGGATTGTAAGGAACAATGAGCTACGTCTTTATTCCTGCTTCTTTGCAATATGCAATTATTTCTTTTGAAGTGTATTTTCCACCATTATCGGATCTTAAAGCTTTTATTCTTCTTTCGATTAAGGTAGCTACTTCAAACTTGAATTCCTTCAACTTTTCAAATACTTCATCCTTTGTTTTGAATGGATAGAGCTATGTCTTTCTAGAGTGATCATCAATGAAGGTTACATAATAGTGATGACCTCCAAGTGATTTGTTAGACATATGCCCACATACATCTGAATGGATAAAGTGCAATATTTCTTTAGACCTTGTTTCATTGCTTGTTAATGGTTTCCTTGTATTCTTTGTGAAAATTCCTAGACCGGAATCCCTACTACAACAACTGATGATATTTCTCCTATTTGTTAATTTCCTTTAAACAAATTACTTGCAGTTTACTACGGAAAATATTGAAATACATATACTGTAGCCTTCACTTAATTAATTTATATGCGGAAACAAGACACTGAGCAAGAAAGAAAATGCAACGCAATAACACCGTTATTTTTGGACAAATGTCCCCAGAAAAAGCTAATGCAAGAAAATCAGTGCAGCAGATCTGAGGGATTATTATTATTAAGTAGTAGCAATTTCTGAATACATCTCTAAATACCTCACGATTTATTCAATTATAGAGAGAGAAATACTAGCAGAAAGATTTGTGGGATTACCTCACACAATCACTGAGAAAAATCCTGGTTGATGCGGTCACTGAGGTGCCTCTGGCAGGCCCTGCACAGTCCTCACGCAATCTCTACGTCAACCCCTCTAGGCACTGCGTCACCTAGCCAACTAATCGATTTGTTGCCCGGAGTCACTGCTCTTAGCCTCCCAGTCACACACCCCAATGCCCAACTTCTAAAACTAACTCTGCTACAAAATTTCAGACTCTCTCTCACCCTCTGTGTTGCCTCTGCGTGGCCCTGCGTCAGCCTCTGCGTGAGAGTTGTTGGATCACTCTCTTCCTGTCTCTGTCGATGATTCTTTGGCTGAGAAAATCTCTCTCTCTCTAGATGTTATCCCTGCCCCTCAACTGCAAGAAATCTACTCGATCAAAATTTCCTCCTGAGAACTTCTCACTTCAGAAATTCAATCTCTTGATCTCTCGGTGTGTTCTCCAAGTGCCCATCAAGCTTCCTCTTATAATCCTCTAGTTGATCAATCAACAACCCAGATTACATTCTAATCAATGGCTAGGATCATATTGACTTGATCTCCGCCTTCTTCTAGAAGTTTCACCCACAGTTTATATTAATACCCTTTAATTATTTTAATTTCCTAAGTTTAGACTTAGGGTCCCATTAAAAATAATTAATTATTTTAATAAAAATGTCTCCGGGTGGAATTTCCCAAAACGATTTATGGGTATTGGAGAACACATATGTCTACGCCTCCTGCAAATTTTGAGGCCTAGAGCACATCCAATGCTACCCCAAATCAACATTCTTTCCTAAGGAACATCCAATGCTACCCCAAATCAACATTCTTTCCTAAGGCACATCCCTTGCATATTCCTTCACGATTTTCTTTAGTATTGGGAATGCCATTTACCAATTGCTTGAGAGAGGGAATAACCTTGTAATGTAAATGACCATATCTTCTATGTCATAGTTCAATGGGATTGATTTCCATGTGAACTAGGGCTTGAGAGAATGGTGTTAATACTCTATATAAACTTTCTTCACAAAGTCCAATCATTCTAGCTTTATCAATGCTTGAATCTTTACCCCAAGCCAAAACCTTTCCATCTACAAAAGCAACTCTATCACCTTTATCTTCTAAGCAAGAAATTGAAAGTAAATTCTTTTTCAAACATGAAACATATAGTATATTGTTGACATGTAGTTTTGCTCCATTGCCTAGCTTTAAAGAAGTTGATCCCAGGCCTTTAAACGCATAGCTTTTGTTGTCTCCCAATTTGTCATGTCCCTTCCCAAGTGGATTTGCAACAGGTTTTGGTCTCTCCCCAATTTTGTACAAAATTTTGTTAAGTAAACGACCCAAGCAATTTTGACTTAGGGACTTAGGAGAAATGAAGGTTGGGTTAATTTGTTAGTGGAAAGTGGGGGCCACCCACGTGGGAAAACGCATTGGGCAATTCGAATTGTCTTGGAGGGGGCATTGTATGGCTTGTGGAGGGGCCCACATGAGGAAAAGGGAGGCCCACGAAGTTATAAGGAGGACGAGCTCCTCACTTGGGCATTCATTCATACTTACACATCGAATTCACTCAAGCTTCTTAGTCGAGTCAACTGGATGTTTAGCCACGAGTCTCTCAAGCAGGAGATTCAACCTTACCTTCGAGGGATTACGAGTGCCACCCTAGGAAGGCATTTTCAGAGTACCTTGAGGAGCACCAGGGAAGATTCATAGTCAGCCCACTCAGCCCACAAACCAGCAGTGCATATTTCTGGACCACGCACAGAGAGGAACGCGAAGTTGTATTCAGGTGTTCATCCAAGCAGCACTTGCCAAAGAAACTTGGAGAGTTTGAGGATATCAGGAGTCCATCCTTTGGGAAGAGTTTTGGAGTGTTGGAAGAATCACCGCACCTCTATAGAATCCGTAATTTCCACCCTATGGATCCTAGTTACTGGTTTGGAACGTTTACCAACACCTGCGAGTTTTGGTGTAATGCAAAACCTCTTCATGGTATCAGAGCCTGGACACAGGTTCGATTCCCCCAAGTTGCGTTTGAGGGGGGTGTTGGAAGAATCACCACCCCTCTATGGAATCCGTAATTTCCACCCTGGAAATCCTAGTTACTAGTTTGGAACGTTTACCAACACCTATGGGTTTTGGTGTAATAGAAAACCTCTTCATGGTATCAGAGCTTGGACCCAAGTTCGATTGCCTCGAGTTGCGTTTGAGGGGGGTGTTGGTAGAATCACCGCACCTCTATGGAATCCGTAATTTCCACCTTGGAGATCCTAGTTACTGGTAACGTTTACCAACACCCGCGGGTTTTGGTGTAACAGAAAAACTCTTCATGGAGAAGGTCGGTGCAGCATTTGGGCAATTCGATACTCAGCCTTGGAGGACTACGCAGAGGGTCAGACTGTGCATCATGTGGGTATTGAGGGAGAGAGCCACAGCACCGAGATCACATCAAAGAAGGGTGGAAATACATAAGGGATAGCATCTCGGTGATTTGGGGCAGTTTTGGAGAGCTTTCCCAACACCATTCAAACAAGCTGAGTTTGCCAGCATGAGCAGGAAGACGGACTCCTTGGGGGTCGAATTTCAGGGGTCTAAACTAGGCCAAACCTTTCTTGGGTTTTGGTGGGTTTTGGCTAAGGATCTGAGAGCCGAAGTTTCACAATTTTTTGAGCAAGGGAAGTAGTGGTTCCAACACTTCCTTTCCAGCAGACAGTGCAGTTTTCTGGGCAGCATGGATCAGTTCTGGAGCAGCAGCTGGTCAGCCCTCAGATCATCATTTTCTCACCTGGGTTTTGTTCCGCTTGTCCTTGGAGACAAGCCCAGGTGCAACATTCCATTCATTGTTATATTTTCCCATGATGATTTAATAAAATGGCTCAGAAGTTCCCTATTTCCAGTGTTTTCATGGATGTTTGGTGATTGCATCTCATTTCTGATTGTTGGTTTGTCTGCTTGCTTTGTTTATCATGGAATTTCCTGGTTAGGAACATTACACAATTCCACTGCATGAGAATATTGCTCTTTTGATAGAGTATGAAGTTGTTTGCTATCTCCTGCCATGTGTCTTGATCCTCCATTATCAATAATCCATGCATTATCATCATTGAGTGAACCTATGAGTGCAGCGAAAAACCCTTCGTCTTTGACTTTGTTGAATAAGTTGTAGATGACCCTTTTGATCCATTTTCCTACAATGTTGAATCCCATTTTCAAGTATCTTATCATATAGAGTAGTCCTTTCTTTCAAGCCAATAGAGTGATCTTCAATCTTCTCTTACCTTAGCTCTAATACCATGTCGAAAAATCAATGCTAGTAGAGTTAGGCTTAGATTTCTCTTTCTTGATAATTACTTGTGAATTGTATTGGCTTCTTTTATATCTTTGTTATATTATCTTTCATCGAACAATTACCAAAATATATGTGTATGAAGATCACAAGAACAAGAGACACAAGATGTAGGCACTCTGCCAAGGGAAAACCCAGTGAAACTTCTTCCTTTAGTAGTTAAGATGAGATAATCCAAGACTCTTCAACCTAGACACAGACCTCCTCCAACCACCAAGTCAGCCTCTCCTTCCAGTAACTTCAACCTAGATCTTCGACCTTGCAGCAACAGCACTTCGACCCAACAAATCCAGAATTTCGACCTTCTAGCAGCAAAATCTTCGACCCAACACTTTCAAAACTTCGACCCTCCCAGCAGTATAACTTCGATCCAACAACTAGCCCAGTAACTTCGCATAAGAGAGAAAAAGAGATAGTGTAACAACCCATTAATAAAATTTTAAAACTTTAAAACTTT
>APFE031683961.1:2332-21039 GCA_000404065.3 Pinus taeda
AATTCAGCCTTTTCAAGGGGGCAACCTCCTTTACATTACAAAATGAAAAATTCTTGGATGATTCAAATGACAAAAGCTCCTTTCTATATATAGGAGTCTAAGGAGTCACAATATAACCCAGCTGACCTAACAATAATAATATAAAGCCACAAAAATAACAATGGAGGGATTCTATGGGGCAGAGTAATAAAAATATGGGGACAATAGGGGCACAACAATATTAACAAGGGATACAACTACAATAGTAATGAGGTAATCACTAGTATTATAGGGACCTAACACAGAGACAATGTTGCTCTGATTGTAGTTTTGGAGGAAAAAGACACTAACCATGGGATCGATTCCCTTGCATCGGGAAAATGTCAACTTATTTGTGTGGCTAATACACACAAATGGAAATCTAGATCTCAAGGATGTCAAACTCTAGCAGGTTCATACTCTTCTTAAAGGACTACAGAAAATGGTTGTCAGTGTAGACATACCTATGTTAGTCTGTGGTGATTTCAACTCAATTCCTGCAAGTGGCCCCCATGCTCTTCTTGAAACGGGAAAAGTTGAATCCTCACATCCAGACTTAACAACAAATCCCCTTAGTATATTATGTCATGCAAGCAAGTTTTTTTACAAACTACCTCTGGTTAGTATTTATCCTTTCTTTGCAAGAATGGTAGGAATAACACAAGGTTTAAACCATCAACAAAGAAGAATGGACAATGCAACAAATGAACCTTTATTCGCCAATTGTACCAAACATTTTTTTTGAAACTCTTGACTATATTTGTATACAACGGATTCACTTAGGGCAGAGTCCCTATTAGAGCTTTTGGATGAGGAGAGCTTCTGTAAAGACACAGGTCTTCCTTCTCGCGAGTGGTCATATGATCATATTGCACTTTTGGCAGAATTTTGATGTAGGCCCAAGGCTCATGGCTAGCATAACAATTCCAACAATGACGGTCCATTGCCTTGCCCAAGAAGAACATAAAAAATTGTCAGTTTCAGGGATTTAAGTGAGTTGTCACTTCACCTATGTACAATGTGTTCACGATTTTCGGTTTGTATTCTGCAATTAACATTTTATCCCTTCCTTGTCATTTTGTCATGGTGAAGATGGTAGTCTGTAACATGAAGATATGTTAGCTACATTTTTCTTAAGTGTTTCGTAGCGCTATAAATTGCAAGGATAATATGATAGAGGATGGGGTTCGAGAAACATTTTAGCGATAATGTAGCAATAAGAATTGGTCAAAATTATTTGCATGTATGAAACACATTTGTTTTACACGCAAACATTTAGCAACGGAAGAGTATTGGGGGTTTCTTTGAGGTTTTTCCTTCTAAAAAAATGGAAGTTAGGAAATTAAAAAGAAAAATTAATGTGGTTTTATTTTTTGGGTTTTGCCAAATTGTTTTTTATTTTTATTTTTTCCAACTTTGTTTTTTTCAAATCACTTTGTCAATCATATAGACAATTGAGAAAAAAATTATAATTAAAAGATATATTTGCTACTTTAATCAAAATCATATATAAAGTTGTTGTCAATAAACTCTTGGTTTGATTTAATAAATCATATATAATGTTGTTGTGGATATAACTCATTAGTTTGATATAATAATCCATAGATTTTAATGGAAGCAAATGGCACTATCACTTCAAATTCCACCTGCTTAGAATATCTTTACTAACCTAGTTTATCATAAGTTGATTTTCTTTATATAATAATATTTGTATTAAATTAAACAAAATGACAATTTTAATCAAATATCCTACAAATAATTCTTATTTTTAACAAATATAGATTTTTATTTTTAAAATAATTCTTATTCCTAACAAATTTTATTTCAAAATAAAAATTCAAATTTCAAAAATTATTTTTTATTCTAAAAATATTTAGTTTATTATTTTTTGTTTTACTTTTTTTTTTTTAATTTTCAAATCTAATTAAGAGTCCAAGCATTTTCCCTATAATCTAGTATAAAAATAATATTTTGAAAAATTAGATTCCTCTTCAAAATAAATTTATATTAATCTCTAACAATTCTTATCATAAACCTATTAATATATATTACTAAATTAATATTAATAAGCCCAAGCCCAAGGGTTAATTAACTAAGTAGACTTCCAATTGTTGAGTACCTCACGATCGGAAATGGGAAAGTCAATTCTCCTCAATATCCTTGAAATTAACCCATACTATCATATCCTTGGAATTAACCAATACTATCATGAAAAATTAACGTAAAGGACAAACCACGACCCCATATCATGAAAAATTAACGTAAAGAATTAACGTAAAGGACAAACCACGACCCTATTTACCTAAAGGGCAAACCCCGTTGTCAAATACGTGGACTCTTGCGAAGGCCCGAGATTGGCCAAAGGATTCTAGAGACGTCCAAAGCCTCACTCGACGTTCATAGATAGGAACGATCGTGGAGTCGTAGAATCAGATATAATAAGGCTGTTAGGCTTCATCGCTTGGGTGAGGAAACCATTAGAAGTACGCCTTGGCAACGTTTTGTGCGAAAGATTGATATCGGCAGAGTTTCTGATATATCTTAGAAGAGATTTCTGCATTTGCTCTAGGTTTTCGGCGATCTGAAAGTGTTGAATACTTGTCTGGTTCACTGTTCTATTCTATTTTGATTCGTCGCAATTCCAATTCCAATGGCGGACGTGAACATGCAGAGCGGCGAGGTGGAGGCCTTCGCTTTCCAGGCTGAAATTAATCAGCTGCTCAGCCTCATCATCAACACTTTCTACAGCAACAAGGAGATTTTCCTCCGGGAGCTCATCAGCAATTCGTCCGATGTAAGTATGAAATTTAAGATTTATTAATTTTGAACTTCCATTCCCTTCCCATCCAAAGTGTAGGGTTATATTTTCAGAGAATTAGGTGGGGCTCGAAGCTTTGATTACAGGGCAGTAAAATAGGATGAATCAGCAATTCATCCTCGTAAATTAGATTCATCAATTCACATGCCAATATATTAAATGCTGATTATTGTTTGTGGCAATGGCTGCAGGCGCTGGACAAAATTCGGTTCGAAGGACTGACGGATAAGAGCAAGCTCGATGCTCAGCCGGAGCTCTTCATTCGGCTTGTGCCCGACAAGGCTAACAAGTGCCTCACTATTATTGACAGCGGAATAGGCATGACTAAAGCGGGTAAGTACACTAGAATTCTGATATATGATTCTTATGATTGTATGCTTATGTTTAGTTTAATCAATCTTGAGATTATATTATAGTGGGTGTTTTGTGTGAAATTTTCTGATTTGCAATGCATAGATTTGGTGAACAATTTGGGAACCATTGCGAGATCGGGGACCAAGGAGTTCATGGAGGCTCTACAGGCCGGGGCGGATGTGAGCATGATCGGTCAGTTCGGCGTGGGTTTCTACTCAGCCTACCTTGTGGCTGAGAAAGTGATTGTTACCACTAAGCACAACGACGATGAGCAATACGTTTGGGAATCCCAGGCTGGGGGGTCGTTTACTGTTACTAGAGACGTTAACCGAGAGCCCCTGGGCAGGGGAACTAAAATTACTCTGTTTCTCAAGGAAGACCAGGTACTATAAACATGCCCTGTTCTAATATGTTTCATCAGTTTGTTTCTTTTAACTTTTCCTGTGCATTTATTTAAATTTAAGGGCATGGCTTGGTTGGGGATGGCAGCTGGAGTACCTGGAGGAGCGGCGGCTGAAGGATCTGGTCAAGAAGCATTCCGAGTTCATCAGCTACCCCATCTATTTGTGGACTGAGAAGACTACAGAAAAGGAGGTCAGCGACGACGAAGAGGAGGCAGAGGAGAAGAAGGAAGATGAAGATGAAGGGGATATTGAGGAAGTGGAGGATGACAAGGAGAAAGGGAAGAAGAAAAAGAAGGTGAAGGAAGTGTCACATGAATGGAGTGTGGTAAACAAGCAAAAGCCCATTTGGATGAGGAAGCCAGAGGAGATTAGTAAGGAAGAATATGCGTCTTTCTACAAGAGTCTCACCAATGATTGGGAGGACCACCTGGGTGTGAAGCATTTCTGTGTGGAGGGTCAGTTGGAGTTCAAGGCTATTCTCTTTGTTCCCAAGAGGGCACCGTTCGATCTGTTTGACGCAAGGAAGAAGCTCAACAACATTAAGCTGTACGTGAGAAGGGTTTTCATAATGGACAACTGTGAAGAACTTATTCCCGAATACCTGGGTTTTGTGAAAGGTGTGGTGGACTCTGACGATCTGCCCCTCAATATCTCCAGGGAAATGCTGCAGCAGAACAAGATTCTGAAGGTAATTAGGAAGAATTTGGTAAAGAAGTGTATTGAAATGTTCAACGAGATCGCGGAGAACAAAGAGGAGTATGCCAAGTTCTATGAGGCGTTTTCGAAGAACTTAAAATTGGGGATACATGAAGACAGCCAGAACAGGGCTAAGCTCGCGGATTTGCTGAGATATCACTCGACGAAGAGTGGAGACGAGATGACGAGCCTCAAGGACTATGTGACCCGAATGAAAGAGGGGCAGAAGGACATGTATTATATCACCGGTGAGAGCAAGAAGGCAGTGGAGAATTCTCCGTTCCTGGAGAGACTGAAGAGGAAGGGTTATGAGGTCCTGTTCATGGTGGATGCCGTCGATGAGTACGCAGTAGGTCAGCTCAAGGAGTATGACGGGAAGAAGCTTGTTTCTGCTACGAAAGAAGGGCTGAAGCTGGAGGAGACAGAGACAGAGGAGGAGAAGAAAAAGAGGGAAGAGAAGAAAACCGCATTTGAGAGCCTGTGCAAAGTGATGAAGGACATCTTGGGTGACAAGGTGGAGAAGGTAGTGGTTTCGGATCGCATAGTGGACTCCCCTTGCTGTCTGGTGACGGGCGAGTATGGATGGACGGCGAACATGGAGAGAATAATGAAGGCCCAGGCCCTCCGCGACACCTCCATGTCGTCCTACATGTCCAGCAAGAAAACGATGGAGATCAACCCTGAGAACACCATCATGGAGGAGCTGAGAAAGAGAGCCGAGATGGACAATCATGACAAATCGGTGAAGGATCTCGTGATGCTCTTGTACGAGACCGCCCTGCTCACCTCGGGGTTCAGTTTAGAAGACCCAAACACTTTCGCTGCCAGAATTCACAGGATGCTGAAGCTCGGCCTCAGCATCGAGGGCGATGCCACCGGTGAGCTGGATGCAGACATGCCGCCTCTGGAAGACGAGGACGCCTCCGTTCAGGAGGAGAGCAAGATGGAGGAGGTCGACTAAGTCTCCTATTGACTCGTATAAGAAAGAAATCAAATTTTCCCAGAGGTTTCTTTTCTTTTGGTGGTCTTGTTCAATGCGTGTCACTGTGTATGCGCCGTTTGTTGTTGCATACCAAGTCCGTTTCACAAATTAGAATTTGTTATTTTCTTTCTAGTCATCGACTGATTTAGAATTCCTTGCTTCAGTTTAGAATTATTAGTTTTTGAAACACTAACTTGGTGAGGGATAATGAAAAGTATAATGATGGTGTTAAAGAAATGAAAGGAAGGAATTGTTGGCCTTAGCCATACCACATGCTTACATCTTTTTAGAGAAGTTCAATGCTGATAGCGATTTTAACAAGTTTATTGATAGTTAGTTTATAATTTTTTCCATTGACAATTATGGTAAAATTATGTAGAAGTAGTGTGCTTTTAGTTTTAGGGGGTGACATTTCTTTGATGTTTGTTGTATATGATGTTTAGTGTGTTTGGTCTGCGGTATGTGGTGAACATCATTTTTTACTCTTGTATTTTCACATTGTTTATGCTCAATTCATGATGTCAAGGTTGAAGATGTTTTTTTATCATAGATTCTATAGTTTGCTATCACATTTTGATTAAATTGTATATTAAATATTTGTTTACTTTGTATTTATTTATGTTAAATCATCAACCAAGTTGGAGTCGCTAGAGATCCTTGGTATGAGTAGGATTGTTGTTGCAAAAAGCACTATAAATCCATGATGTAAATCACTACACACATGTTATGGATCACTACAAGTCCTTGTCATAGATTGCTATAGGGTTATTGCTATAAATCAACTTTGTTAGCAAAAAACAGAGAAATAAATACATGATAAACACATCACAACAATAATACGTGGACATGAATACCATATTTTACCTTAGAAACCCTTGTGAGAAAAGTAGCAGCAAATAAAAGATCCACTATTCTTCATGGTTTAAATGCATAAATTCCTTACTTAAAAGTAGCCAACCGACTAATTTCTAGGCATAGCCAAGTGAGCCCTTTTCTCAACTCAAACCCATTACAATGGAGAATCCCTTCAATTTTAAAAGGTTTCCTCACATGTAATCCATGTTCTTTAATACCATAGGCCACCAAAATGATGTACCTAGACCTAACAAATTTGAATTTTTCATGGAGTCAAATTTACACTAACATTCCCCCCTTTAAATTTGAGAAGTGAAATATTCATGCTTGTTTCCCTTATCACTTAGGTCTATTTGAGATTTTATTGGTATGGGTATGAAAGCCTAACTACGTCTTATAGTTGTATGCCCAACTATATGTAATTTACAAATTTCATCTCCAAGTAATTTTTATTTTTTTTAATTGTTGTTTGGAAACCATTTTTTCATGCTTTCACATTTACACATTTTCTCACACTAGTTGTTCTCATCAGGTTTCACTTTTGTTGTTGCATTTCACCTTGTTGGACCTCTATGTCCTCTCAATCTTCACATATGCAGTTCAAATCCCAATCAGGGATTATCTATGTTATCTTCAACCTCAACATACATGTGTTGGCAATTGCAACCATCGCCTCCTTTTAGAAGCCACAGTTTCTTAGCTTTGATAAACACACCACAAAAATAATACAATCGACATGAACACCATATTTTAGCTAGGAAATGCTTGTGGGAAAACTAATTACAAATAATAGATCTATAATGCCCCATGGCTTAAAAGCATCCATGCCAAGCCAACCAACGTTAGCCTAGCCAAGTGAACCATTTGCTCAACTTAGGCCCATTACAATGGAGAACCCCCAAGATTTTAAAAAGCTTCATCAAATGTAATGCACAACATCTAATAGCATAGGCCACTGAAACTGTATTCCTTATGTTGGAAAATACTTGTTATTGATGTCAAAGGGATCACCAACTTAAGAAGTCAATAACACAAGAGTGTAGAGGACTTCAAGCCCTTTTGATTGAGTATTTAATCACCTTCTAACTCCTATTCATTAATAAAATATTGAATTTACAAGTTGGAAACCCATATTTTCGTCAAGCCTATATGAGTAGGCCTACATGAGTACAAGTTGGCCTTCTGCATTTCTATAGGCCCTTAGTCTAGGGTGTTTACTCGAGTACTCACTTTTAATTTTGTTAATGATGAGTTCAAAATCCCCATGTGCTGAAATCCTTTTAGCTCCCAACCTCTTCAAATTTTTCAGTCTTAAAAGCAGTGTTTCATATTCAGCTATATTATTTGTACATTGGAAGTTAAGCTTCTAAGAATGTCTCTTTCCTATACTTGTCTGTGAGTTTGAGATCCAAACACATACCCTTGCTCCTTCCTTTCTCACAACCCCATCAAAATCCATGTTCCAAAGGGCTTCTCCCTCTTCATCTTGTTTTCTAGTATCTAATTTTATCTCCTCTCTCTTGGTGAATTCAGCTTCCAAGTGTGACACATCTTCATCTACACATTCATCATTATACAAAATAAAGGAGTCCATATTTGAATGCACATAACACATGGGGTAATTATTTAGTTTGTCTTGGCTGCTCACCATATATATCATTAATGTTTCCCTGCATAACGTTTTATGCTGACCAAAAACGGGGATGGTAGAATAGGTCATGTCCATCTGCAACGTATTTTGTAAGTTTGCTCCCCATGATATTGATAGCAACATTCCATACTTGGGAGGTATGTCTGCCACTACAATATCCATTACCACACTCTTTGCTAGTATTTGGACCACAGTAACACATAAATGTTTGATGAGATCTAAGCATCTCACTTTGCTCGAATCAAAAGAATATAAATCTTTGTAGGGTCTTGTTGTGTCTAATCCCAGCTTCTCCATGATGCCTCTAGGAATAAGATTGTGTGAAGCACCAGAATCAAGCATAGCATTGTGTAGAATTTTGTCACGAATGTTCAAACTAATATAGATAGGTGGCACACTACCATCCTCAGACTTCCCTTCAACTTCAGGCCCAAACAATAACTCAGGTTAGTCATCAGTTAAGTTAATTGTGTCCATCCCATCCCCTATCTTCAGAGCCTTCAGGACATGAAATCTAGATGCATTTCTGTTAACTAATTTAGTCATAGGAATATAAATTTTTACCTTCAATAATTCATTTTCAATATTGAAATATGTATGACATTTATCTATTTATTTGATATTTACACCCTATTTTTTTAGAAGTCTCCTTTTGAGAATCATCCCTTGGCTGGCTAGTAGAAGGGGTGTCACTCTAAATTTTCTTGGGAGGATTTTCAACAGCTGTTTTACTCCTCAAATTGTATTATCTGTGCACCTCCATGATATAATTTTGGTATCCTTGTTAATAATCATACGACTCTGAACGAATGACTTCTTGTTGTGATAGCAAGAACAAATCTTTCTCCTCTTTAGTTAAGAAAATGTTGGCATTTTCACTTTCCTTGAATAAGTTTATTTGATTTTCTTCAAGATCCTCTAGTACCTCAGCTTCTTCATTTGCATAATTATCTTGGAAAGGAGGTCTAACTTGCTGCTGATCAATTTTGCCTCCCTGTTCTCTATGTTTAATTCGAGGTCGATTTTTCCTAAAATTAGGATTTATAATTCAAGGAACACCTTTATTTTCCCTTAGAGGAGCCCTGTCAGTTAAACTTATCCTTTCCATCATTATTTTCATGGTTTTTACTAAGATATCCAACTTAGCTCTATTTTCCAACAAGTTTGCCTCCACACTGACTGCATTCCTTTGCATCTCTTCAAGGATAGCAGGATTTCTCTCCCTCAATTGGTAAGACATGTCTGGATCAAAACCACTTGGAAATTTGATCAGAGCTAGTCATAATGGGGGTTGTATTATAGTTGGGATAGAATTGGAAATGTTATTGAATCTAGTGCAATAGTCTTGGACTGTTTCACTAGAGGCTCCCTTTATACTCTCATATTCAACCAATATTTGGAGAGGATTCTTCTTTACTTCCCATATTCGAAGGAATGTTTGGTGAAATTGTGTGAGATTTGGGATAGAGGCAACTCCCAATGCCTTAAACCATTTCTTAACTTCTCATGTGAGACTTTGGGAAAATAGTCTCATCTTCACATCATCATGATCAATTTCTTGCAAATATTAATAATCATTCATTTTGTCTATATGTTGTTGATTAGTGATTGGCCCTGTGCCATCAAACTGAAGTATTTAGATATGATAATCTTGTGGCATGGCATTTAGTTTTCCAGGTAGGACCAGGGGGCATAACGAGTTGCCACGATAGGTAATTGGGAATGAGAAGATGATAAAACTACAATAGGTGTGGATATGGAGGGTATTAAAGGGGGAGGGGTTGTACTTTGTTGAATCAATGTAGTGGTGGTAGGGATAGCAAATGAAATGGGTAAAATGCTAATAGGAGGAATTACTAGAGGAGAAGTACTAATAGGAGGAATCACCGTAAAGGAAGAAGCTGAAGAATTTAGGTTGTTGATGAATAACAACTTTGTGCATAGCCTTATCTATTTCGGTCACCAAAAATTCAATCTTATTAAACTATTTTACCTTTTGAGATATAAGGTTTCAAAATACTTTCATCAAAAACTATCTTAGGTACAAAAGTGTCTGCCTTGGTACGAAAAAGGCTATGCTCAAAAGGTAAGTCAAGTTCAATATCCTCAACAGTTGAAAAACTTTCAGGGAGAGGATTAACTCTAGGCAATGGATTATTACTTTCTTGGCTCTCAGTAAGACTCCTCTTTCTAATAAGTTTTTGAGGATTATCTACGACTTTTGGTGGTTTAGGATCTGGATGAGCTCTAGTGTATATCATTCTAGGAGCTAAATCTGTAATAGATTATTTACAAATAGAACTATGTACAAAATTTAGGTGCAAAATCCTATTTCACAGCCACACAGTTGAAATAGCCTTTAAGCTCTAAAATATTTTTTTACCAAGGAAAAATTCAATTTATATCAGATTTGTGTGAAGTCCCCAGTATGGTCGCCATAATGTTTTGACTTTGTAAATTCCCAAGGGTGTGAGACAATCCCAGAGGTAAGCACAAAACCAATTTGGATGTTGGGATCTATCCCTTCCAACTTCAAAGAGGGATCTCTTTATATGATTTAGAATAACTGTCTTGAGATGTTAGGCCATTGAGTTCTGAGTTTGGTTTTTTCATAGGTTTGGTTGAAACTGCGAGGAAAATCCATTGGGAAATGGAGTCATAAGTCTTAGGTTGATCAAATACAAGAATGTCAAAACAGATGTAATAGGGCAAGGTAGGCAAGCTTTTATATCTTTAGAGCATTTATGGAATGAATGGGATGAAAAGATTTAGATTCAATTAAACATAGAGCATACTAGGATGAATTCTATATTTAATATTAGAGTGAAAACATAGATACTGTTTATAAGGTAGAGCAGAGTGTATTTAAAAAAATTCAACTCTTAATCTTATTTAAACAATAGAGACAGAAAGAACATATGGAAAACTGGAAAAATAATCATTTTACAAGAGAGGAAACTTCACGAATTGTGTGACACAGGAATCCTGCAACAAGCTTTCTAAATTAATGGAAACGATCAATTCATTACATGCACATCCTTACATCAAATATTTTCTTTCTTCATACAAGTTCCAACCTTTTGTACTTCGAAATATGAAATATTTATACAAATTTATCAAAATATATTGATTTAAAATATCAATATGTTTCTACAAAATATCCTAAAAAATTGTTTACAAAAATAGTACGGAATATAGAAAAACTAAAACTACTGAATCTCTATGGAACTAAGTTTGAGGATTTTGGTGATGACTCGGCTTAAAAAAATTGTTGCTTTGCTGCTAAACATGAATTCCTATTTACTCAAGAATTTGACATAATTTATCCCACTTGCCTTCATTTGTGGTCGAGAATTTGAAACTTTCTATATTTTTCATCCACCTCAGTATATTTCTGGAAAGTTGGCTTCACTATAAACATATGTTTTATTTTCTGTTTGATAAGTAAGTCAAACTTCAAACCTTCCATGAAAACTTTACGTGTAATAGTTCCCTTTATGTTGGAAAATTTAGATTTATCTCTTGCTATGGAATATAGCTTTTGCTGATAATCATCTAGTTGAACTAATTTATCTCCAATTCCCTTTAAACTTGGAAGCCCCTTTTGGTGCAATATGTTGGACTTCTTGTGGAATTTTTGAATGCTAGACTCCAAATTATGACATTTATTCTTTAATAGTAAGATTAGATTCCTTTTTGTAAGAAATATTCTTACCTCAAGTATTGTCTTAGTTTTGTCTGTAATCTCATATTCTTCATGTTCTTCTTTTGTCTTTGAATTCAAGGTTCTTATTAAGGTAGTAGCTTCACTTGGCTTCTAACCCGCGTTTTCCTTTATCCCTTCGATGACCTCTTTTGATTTATGTACAAATTCCTCCTACTCAAAAATAATTTCAATGGAAGGTAAAATTTCAGTCATAAATTCATTAATTTCTGCCCAAAAGTTCTCATTTTCCTGTGCAATTGTCTATGCCATGACAGATTCATTCTCTAAAACTTCAATTATCTGATTTAATCTGTGAGTTTTTGGAAGCTCTAACACATACATATTATCAATTTTTAATTTCAGCTGTGGGAGGTTTTTAAGCTGAGCTTTCAACTTTTAAATCTCCTGCCCTTTGATAGAAAAGTCTTGCATAACTTTGATTAATTCTCCTAATGTATTAGTAGACCGTGTTTCCACTGTAGTAGCTACTCAAGTAGAAGCCCTTGCTTTTGATGTACTTGCAACTGGAACTGTTGTGAGAGGAATGACTGATAATTTAGTTCACTTCTATTTCTCTTTTAGCAACTTTTCTATTTCAGTCTCAATTTATTTAATATATCCATTATGCTCAATAATAATTTTAAACATATCTTATTTCTCCTTCTCTAGTTGACCAACTTCCTTTGTTTGTGGATTTTCAATTGATGGAAGTTTGAGTTGTTTCTTTAGGGCTGAAATGTCAACATTTTTTCTTTTAACGATCTCCTAAGCAGCTTTTACATTAATGGGATCATATCCCAGTGTAATCACTAAATCCTCTAAAGACTTTATCTTAGTGTTTTTACCTAAAAAATATATTTTCTCTAATTTTAATTGAGAATGAATATTGTTGACTAAATCTTGAAGTTTGGATGCTGCCATTACTGAGTTTGTTAGGGTAGAATACCACATTTCATTTGTTTTCTTATGCAAACCCATGTGATGAATAAGATGGATTTGATAAAAGTTAAAATAAAAGATAGACTTCTTGTATTCATGCGTACTTTTACAAAAAGGAAATTGAGCTTCAAAGAAAGCTATCTACATTTTCCCCTTCCTTGGTGTCAAAAGCAGAGAGAAGCCTGTGTTGTGATGAAGTTGTCTATTTCCATAACTAAGAATAAGTTGTTGCTTCTAGTAGTTCATTTTTCTTCTTTTTTTCCTTATACCTAGGAAATATACTTGGTTCAACTTGATCATGGACCAATTCTCCTTACTAAGATGTTTCCAGTGCTTCTTGAGAAGTTGAATATGATGGTGACCCTATGAAAATGTCATCAAGTAGAGGGATAGTAGAAGTATAAGGACCTGTGAAAACTATTGTAGACTGAACATTTTATTCCTGTGAAAACTCTTCTACTAGATTTTTTTCTGCCTCTCTTTATATATTTGGAATTATTTCACATGAATTTCTAAGACTGAAGGGGAAACATCATATGAAAGACGGCAAAGCAAAAGGCTTATCCTGTGTCAGAGCAGGAAGACACCGATAGCTTAGTTGAAATAACTGATTCTAAGGGAGAAAGGAGTAAAGGTATTGTTCCTTCAGTGGAAACACAAACCCCATCATCCTCAAGAACCTAGATGATACAGAGATAGATGAGTGTAGAGGCCTCGTCCTTCAGTAGGCCAACAGAACAAGATAAAAGTATGAAAGACAAATTCAAAGAGATAAAAATGAGGAATGAAAGGTTGAAAACTAAGAAATATGCTCAGCGTTTCAAACTTTATAATCCAGGTCAGAGTAGATTTATGTCGACCTTTGACATCACAGAGGGGAAGATGCAGGTGTCCTTCATTCAACCAAATGTGCAACAACCAAGGGTACACACTGACTATAAGAAAGTTGATTTTGAGGTGTTGGCCAGGGATATCCACCATGTGGACCAAATAGAGTTTCACAAGTAGGATGGAGAAATAATCTACTCCACCCTGACAGGGAAGTCCATATCTGTTCATCCATTGCAAAGTTCCCTAAACAACATCTTAGCTCATTATCAGCTTGAACAGGGTTCATCACAAGCCAAGGATAACAGAATCAAGTCTTTGTAAGACTTGATCATAGAGATGGGACATGATCCCAAAGATATCAAAGCAACAGAGGAGTTAATAAAATAGAAGAACGAGGACATTGCTTCACTAAAGAAAAAACTAAATATACCCTCCTTGGATCATCCACAAACATAGGAGGTGTTACAGTCTCAAACTCAGCATGAGGACTTAATGGATTTGGTCCTCAAGCTGAATAATCAGTTGAGGAGCACAGAGAAGGAATTGGATGCCTTAATCCAATTGAAGAAAGGTGAAGTAGGGACCACACCAGCAACTGTAATCCATAGATTGACTACTGCAGTACCATCTACATTGGCAGCCACATTGGCTCCAAAAACTCCTATAGTCACTGCCTTGTCCATCACCACTGCAGCATCTACATCAGGAGCTTCTACAATAGTAGTAGGTACAGTGATAGATGAAGCAGCCAAGCTTGTTCATGCCATGGAAGAAATTTCTATTCAAACAAATGAGATAAATAAGCTAAAGGAACAGGTGGCAAGCTTAGAAACATACTATAAGCTTGCTAAGATTATGCAGAAAGAGGAGGAGCAGAAGGCCACAAGGATAAAGGAAAAGCTCAAGTTAATGGAAAGAGACTTGACACGAAAGGAGCCACTTGGAGAAGCCAAGGAAAAATAGTGGGCCAATATCATTGACTCTTTCAATGATATTTGGCCATCCATACAAGTCATACTTGAGCATATTGATCTCATAAGATTAATAACAGAGGCTATTGAGAAAGTGAAGACAGAATTAGGCCACAGGCCTAAAGATGCTACCAAGCTCATCTAGTTCTTAAATTCAAAGAACAAGTACTAACTACAAGAACTAGAAATTGAAAACGAGACTGCTACTATTCTGGAGGTAAAGAAAGTCCTCATCAAGAGGGACCTTATGCATAAGTTAGAGGAAAAGAGCAAGGAAATGCATGTAGTCATTGACAGGTTCATGGCTAAGTTTGATAAGCTAAAGGAGAAGGGATTACCTAATCCTTTAGTAATTCATGATAAAATTATGGAACAAGGAGATTACAACGACAAACTCAGGATGTAGCAAGACAACAAGTGGCTACTTCACAGGCTTCAGGAGTACCAACCGCAAAGGTACTGTACAGTGCTTTTGAAAATCTATTTTACATCCAACATGAGGTAAAACATTTGTTTGTAAATACGCCTTAATTTTCCAAATACACTGAGGTAGATGAAACTTACTGGAGAATGTTGAGTATCCAGTTACCACTATATCAAGAATGGTAAAAATTGACTAACTTGCTATAGCAGAACACAGTTAAAGGTCAAACACGCAGTCAATGAGGTAAAAGGGCATCATAGTCAAAGGTTACAGGGTCAAAGAGTATCTATGTCAAATAGTATCAGTATAGAAGACAACAGCCTTTGGCCAACACAAAGCATAGCAACCATAAACTTCCAGCTAAACCACAATAAAAGGGACAACAAGAAAATAGTTCAATAGTTGTCTCTATCCTCCTGCGAGAAGATATTTTGAATTTCCTAGATTAATTCCCAAGTTAGTTTGGGATATTTTGTAAAATATTTTGTATAAATACTTCATAAATTGAAGTATGTAGTGTGGATTATTATACTTTCAATAGAATTTTGTTCAAAGACTATAAAGATTTTGTATCACTGACTGGGCCAGCATGCTGGATTGATGAATAAAGATCAGATATTTCAAGGGATTCATGTGTAAAGCAGAGTACAAATGAGTAATTTTCTTGTTTTTTTTATCTCTCTTAAAGTTGTTTCATACTCTTAAATGTTTCAAAATTCTGAATGTTTTAACTTGAATATTATTTCAGAATTTTCTTAACTGCACTTTGTCTTATTGTTATACATTCTTAATGTTTTCTCTTAAACTATCTTAGCTAGGGAATTCTAGACTACTCCTTAGCTTCTGTAGTTTCTCCTCTGGTCTATAGTAAAGGATTCTTAATTTCCCTTTACTCATGATTCACTGTTGTTCCCTCATCTTAGCCTTGGTCTAAGGATTCTTGATTGCCCTCTCACCTCCATTAAGATTCATCTCACCATTTAGTCCAAGGATTTGTACTTCACTCTACTATATTGCCCCTTGAACATTCCCTTTCGTGAGTTAACTCCAACTTTGCTGCCCCTTCTTTGACTCCATTGCCCAATGGCCTAAAGGCATCAACCTATCTGTCCATTTTAAGGATTCCAGCACCAAATCTTCATATAAATCATAAACCCCCCTGGACTCTAGAGCTAGCCTAATATCTAAGCAAACATAACTAAATTATATAGAGAGAGCCCTCTCTGAGCCATAGGTTGGCTAGAGCCTATGCTTAAAAGTTGGTTTGTGGTTACCTCAAAACCTTCTCTTCTTCCAAAACTTATAAGCAAAAGTTGTGAGTGGTAACAAGAGGAATGACTGATAATTTAGTTGACTTCTCTTTCTCTTTTAGCAACTTTTCTATTTCAGTCTCAATTTCTTTAATCTGTCCATTATGTTCAATAATACTTTTAAAAATATCTTATTTCTCCTTCTCTAGTTGACCAACTTCCTTTGTTTGTGGATTTTCAGTTGATGGAAGCTTGAGTTGTTTCTCATCAATAGCTTTAAAATTACTAGGATCATATCCCAGTTTAATTACTAAATCCTCTAAAGACTTTATCTTAGTGTTTTTATCTAAAGAATATATTTTCTCTAATTTTGATTGAGATTGAATATTGTTGACCGAATCCTGAAGTTTGGATGCTACCATTCCTGAGTTTGTCAAGGTAGAATATGACATTTTACTTGTTTTCTTATGCAAAGCCATGTGATCAATAGGATGGATTTGATAAATGTTAAAATAAAAGATAGACTTCTTGCATTCATCTGTACTTTTACAAAAAGGAACTTGATCTTCAAGGAAAGCTATTTGCATTTTCCCTTCCTCGGTGTCAAAAGCAGAGAGAAGTCTGTGTTGTGATGAAGTTGTCTACTTCCAGGACTAAGAATAGGTTGTTGCTTCCAGTAGTTCATTTTTCTTCTTTTTTTCCTTATACCTAGCAAATATACTTGGTTCAACTTGACCATGGACCAATTCTCCTTATTGACATGTTTCCAGTGGTTCTTGAGAAGTTGAAGATGATGGTGACCCTATGAAAATGTCATCAAATCAAGGGATAGTAGAAGTATAAGGACCTGTGAAAACTATTATAGACTGAACATTTTATTCCTGTGAAAACTCTTCTACTGGATTTGTTTTCTGCCTCTTTTTATATATTTGGAATTATTTCCTGTGAATTTATGAGACTAAAGGGGAAACATCCTCCCTGGGCCTTTTATGTCTTTTCCCTATGGCACTGGTGTCTGTGATGTTAGAATAGAAAGTACATGTTCTTCTGGCCCCTACAATGTGTTTTCATGCAATTGATTTTGATTCATATATTGCTCAATTTCAGGTCTCATAGTATGAGTGTGAGGAATATTTTTCTGCTCTACTCTTAGCTTTGATATTATTCCTAAAGGATCATATAACCAAGTGAAACTAAATTTAAATTTCATCCGTTTGAGCAAAAGATCTGCTTCTTTTGTTGTTGTCTTGGTATTACAAATGAAAGGCCCAACCTATGCTTTGATTTTGAACTAATATTTCCTTTTGGTTGCCACAAAGTGCAGATCATCCATATTTATCATTTGCCTAATATATTCTAATGCAAAAATTCTTATAGGAACAAATTTAGGCAATTTATATGGAGGAAATTTGCATCCATACACCCTAATCTTGGTGTAATTTTGATATAGGTACTAGTCACCTATCTTTGTTTTCTCACTGAGATGTAGAATTCTCCTAATCTAAGGTCCAATTCTAGGTTCAGCATCACTATTAAGTAGGCAAGAAACTGTGTACCAAAACATGTCTACATAATCACTGAAAGTGAATTCATTGGTTTGCTTCCTTACCAAGGAATTCCAATGGATCACAGAATGTGCATTTCCTTGTTCATATAGTTTATATAATGGAAATTGAAATATGTATGCTTGATGGAATAAGAATAAGTAAACTAAAACTGAGGCATGCTTGAAGGCTCCTTTTGTAGAAAACTTAACGACTTGTTCATGAATGACCTCTGCTAGGAATTCATTGTAATCAAAGAAGACTGAAGGCTTTTCTTCTGTTGAAAACACTGATAGAAAACCTATAATGGCTTCATCAACCCATTGATAGATTTGATAGCCCAATAAACAAGAAATTATGGAAATGATTTGTTTTTTCATTTCAGGAAACCTTCAGGATGGATAAGGAGGGTTTCTTTTTGGCAATTGGACATTCTTAGGTAAGAATGTCACTAAAATTTTGGCTCTGTGGGGAAAAGTCATGTTTTTGTAGAGTTCCATGAGGGAAACTACTAAAAAGGGTTTCAGTGTGGCTGAATTTTGGATCTGAAGCATTTGACATATCGGGTCGAGGGTAATTGTGAACAAAATATCATTGTTTTGGGCACCAATTTCTCTTTGACTGGGTATGTACCCGGAATGGAACCATGAAACAAATTTCGAAAATGATGGGTGTGAGGAAAAGCGAATTGAGGTAGGAAAGACTCCCACAAACTCAATTTCTGAGTAAGATCAAGAAATTTTTTCTTTAACCGATCGTGGAGTTTGTAGAGGTCGAATTCACAGTTGGTTTCAAAAATTTTATAGTGTTGTTCCAGTAAGGGTTGATGGTATAATTCAATTACAGGGGGAAGCATAGGGATTTCCCCTATGGCTTTCGATTTAATTTTAGAAGATATGCTGAAGGAAATAAAATGGAAGCACTTAATTACTCAGGAGTTGGTTGGAGGAAAACAATTCGGCTAGATAAGTTTGTAGTAGTAGTAGCAGGTTCTATTGTTTAGTGTTTTGGAACGTTAGAGGAGAGGACGACTAAATAGTGTACTAATTTATCTTATAGGAGAGATCATTTATTGTTGAAAGTTTTCCATTTCATGGAGCAGAGTCATTAATTTGGCAATGATCAAAATACAAAACAGATGCTGAACGTTAATGATAAGTGAGGGGGATGTGACAATAATGGGAGCAGAGTCGGAAGGGATATGACACTTGGTGAGATTGTATTGGAGGGGATACGACATTTGGCGGGAGCAGATTGGAGGGGA